>CM030370.1:61613387-61776635 GCA_003604175.2 Clonorchis sinensis
AAATATACGGGTCAGGGTGACACAGTCCAGAGCGGTTGCTATCGATATCGAGTGAAGTGGGGCAGCTTAAGTGAGGAGGAGCTGTTTCGAGTGGACAATGCTAGCGAGCTCGAACCGTGTCCTTTGGGATACATCCACGATAGCAACCCATATTTCTATCCCGGTAACGTAGTGAGTGAATTCGAAACAGTCTGTGACCGAGCATGGTTGGTACCTCTAGGAACTTCTATTTACATGTTTGGTGCAGCTATGGGCAATCTTCTCGGAGGATGGAGTGGTGGTCGCTTCGGACGGAAGAAAACCTTGATCCTCGTCTCCGTAATCGAGTTTGTATCTGGTATTTGGACCTCGTTATCGCCCAGTTATTTGAGCTATGTGCTGGCCAGAGGATTTATGGCAGTGGGAATGGTAGCTAAAAGCAATGTGACAGGTATTTTGATGATGGAGCTGACTTTGGCCCGGTACCGGTCTGTGTTCAGGGCAATTTTATCCTTGGGACTAGCATTCATCTATCGTTCTTTGATGGCTTTATGGGCATATTGGATACCCGATTGGCGGTGGCTTAATGTGGCTGTGACGGCTCCTAACATGTTGAGTGTGTTGTACCTTTGTCTGCTACCCGAATCCCCAAGATGGTTGTTCTCCCAGAAGCGTTACTCGGAAGGAATCGCTGTCTTGAAATCTGGTTACCGAATCAATCATTTAAACAAACCTAAACCCCATTTGGGTCGATTCACCCAACTTGCAAACGAAGCAAAGAAACTGGAACTATCTCAAGCGACTGAAGAGAGCAAAACGAGAGGACGCAGTTGTCACTGCTCCTTAATAAAACCGTTGTACTCTCGGAAACTATTCAAGACCACTATGCTCTCCATAATTATTATGTTGGGGGTGACAATGTCTTTCATTGGCCTTTTATTTTATGCTCGAGTGGTGCGTCACTATGTCTACGTCGTGGGATTTCTCAATGCGCTCACGGGTGTGCCTGGCATAGTCCTGTTTTCGCTACTGTATCGCTTCTTCCGGAACCGGAAACGTCCTCTTGCAACTTTGGTTAGTTTGGCGTGCATCATATTACTTGGAACTGGCCTCTACACCATAATCTTCAAACCATCCACGGACACCGTATTGATCGTCTCCTCAAATATCTGCCTGGTTCTTCTTCAGGCATCACTCAACATGGGAGTCCTCTACGTACCTGAACTTTTTTCGTCGGAGATTCGTACCCAAGGTTTCGGATTAATAATGGGTCTGTCCAAAGTTGGTGGTATTGTATGTAGTTTTGTCAATGCTCTTGATCAACAAGTCGTGCACGGCTGCCCATTATTGATCTACTCTGGAGTACTTCTCCTTGTGATTTGTTCACTCGCATTCCTAAGGGATACTAGCGGAGAAAATCTACCTGACAACTAGAGGGTTACTTGACCCCATTTGTGCCTCCCTTCAAGTGTGTTTTCATCAGTCGTGCCTTGGAAGAAGAGTCTCTCTTGAAGGAATTCTTGCAACTGGAAACCATAGCAGTGCCACATTTCGCACATTCATTATGGCTAACAGATCAACCAGTTTAGATCCATACAGATATAGGTTTTTTTACCGAAAACTTCCAGAGAACCGAATATTTGATAGAGTTTTTCAAGTTGCCGTCGACGGCTTTTAAATGTACGACTTTATCTTTTGAAATACTTTTACTTGGCACTCTTTGTTAAAAACCGCACATTAATGGGAATGAAAGTACACAATTGATGGGATAAATTCGTCATTCTTTGCATACCGCAGGTTACCTGGTTGGGCGAATAATCTTTTTTTTCTGAGATTTAAAAGTATATTAGTTCAGCTGGAATCACAAGTAGCGCGGTCTGAACAAGTTGCACTCAAGGAATATGCGGTGCTACCCTCTTTACGAGATTACTTCCCAGGGATACCGCAGCGCCCCATCGACAGAGGCAGTGTGTTCGAGAGATAGAACACTAGCAAGGTCAAACACCATTTGGGCAGAAGTACTCGGCTGTTTAAAATAGCGTTTGCATGACGGAACACGTTGATTCGTTATAGCAAATACACCAGACTTTCGGTACTCCTGTATGTGCTTGGTTGTCGATTCGAAACGTAGGGGAAAGGAGAAACAGGAGCACCAAACAGGACACCAAATGCTGGCATACTAAAAGTTTGTCCGGTGTATATGATGGTCAGATGATGTCCAGTTGATATTCCTCCTCATTTTTCGCTTCCTGTCATCCCGCAACTTTAGTCGAAGTGTGCGTCCGGTTGTGGTGGTGTGGCCATGTATTACGCATGCCGAACTATTCTTCGCCGAAAGTGTAGTTTTCCATGCCATCTAGGATGGGGTCAACGTGATCCCCCTTATGCTTGGTTACAGAAGCTGCAAGATATGGCTGCTAATCGATGTCAATTGCGTTCTTGTCATTCTCTATCCATAGTGCCTCAATGGATGTGTGGAGGTGTATGCACATCGGAATGATTGTGGTAGGGCCGCACTAAATCCCTTTCCAATCCACTGTTTTATTCACAATAAGGTTATCAAATAAATTATGCTTGTACCGAGCAAAGCGACAGTGTTAAACACTGTCTATGACGATGACCCAATGACTCTCCTGCCGTTAATGGCGATTACGCAGTTAAGAAATCCGTGGGCACCTCAAAACAAGTCTGTTCCCGTTTGGTTTAAGCAGTGAGATCCTATACGGATAGCGAGGTGTGTTGCAGTCAGTGCTGTAACAATCTTTCTGTTTTACTGATACGTAAATCCCATTCTTCGCACACCGCAATCTTATAAGAGTGCAGCACGTTTTCAAATCCGTACCACGTATGCCGACAAAATCCACCGATTGCGCCAATTTCCTGTGTGTTGCCGTTTCAACACCCTACGCGTTATAGAGCAGCCGATATCATAGTGGTCGATCGTCGGACAACCGTGAGAGACATGACGAAGAATTAACCAGTCCAGTCAAAGCATTGTCGCAACGTGCTTGCACCGAACTGCGACGTAGGCGCATAGTGTGACAGACTTACAGCGCAACAAACGTTGACTGGAGTCGTGGGATGCGTGAATTATCCGTCCCTTTTCGTGTCCTGTTACTGATTGTTTTGGAAAGAGGAAGGAGTACATTTTGTCAAGGCCGTTCTCACTTGGGTAACTCGGCGATTCTATCCACTGTTCACTCGTTTTCACTGTAGTTCTGCTCCTGTTTATGGCCCATGGATGATAGTCTAATCCCATGCTATATCCATCACAGATAGGCATTTGCTATCGGTTCCGCACCTCTGCTTTGATCACCTTTGAACTCTAGAAAGTGATAGTAAACGATACACATGAGGCCGGCATTCTATGAAACATTAAATTGATTTCAGTATTACCATCTTATGGTATAAACCGCTGGCTTTCCCTATCCTAGCTGTTATATATAGCAGCTAAATATAGCAGCACCGTGTTCCGGCTAAATTTACTGGTACATCAGCTGATTTTTAGTTTTGAAACAAACATCTGGTGTTTCGGTCACTTGCTTGAAAGCAGTAGAAGTAAACATCCGTGCATTGTTCTCGTAGGTGCTAGCGAAATTTTTGTCTGTCGAGCTTGTAAAGTCGGCTACGTAATAGTAGGAAGAAACGAAGCTTGGAATAAAATGCTTGGCATCATTTTAGAACTTCCCCTACCTAACCGCGAAACAAGCAACCATATTTTTCCCCACCAACTGAAGTCAATTGTAAGATGAGATAAGATACACCAAGTCGTCTGAAATGAATACTCAAGACATTCATACTTTTGCGTATCCGCGCTTATCACACACGTGATCAAACTATATAATTTTCGTCAGTTCCTGGCATCTAAGTCATTAGGATCTAGCCGTTTTCTGAACCTACCTAAGCATGACTGAGGACCACTGAACACAGCAATTTGTCATGAAGACGTATTCTTAATTGACAATGCAATCAATAAATATTATTTGAAATTCGAAAAATGTTGACTTATCGTACGTCGTTTCACCTATCCTTCAGCTACATTAAATTCAATCAGTGTTTCGGCTGTGAATTTCAGAAAATGGTAACTGGGGCTAAATTATCGGCCAATTTGAGTACAGTTCAGTCAAAAGGGAGTCACCACTGGATCAATTGTGCTCATGTAGACTTTGAAATAACAGCCAACTGATATATCTGGAAGTATGGCATTGGACAGTTCTGTGGCACTGCCTGGCTCTTGAGAAGCAAGCCAGTCATTTGAAGGACCATACAGTGATGTTTGTTCCATCACGAAGAAAGAGAAATGGGGAAAAAATAGAACTGTCCGTCGTGGTGATTCCCTTACGGAAACTGCCTGCTTTGTCCTGCCCAACTCCACAGCAACTTGAGTGCATTTGATTTGCCACTAATGAGTAGCTCCCGTACACTTTAGAACACAGTGTTTCTGATCAAAGAACTTTACGGAGGGAATGACGGTTTGCGCTGCTTTGAAAGGAGTGCACGGCTCCCAGTCGTCTAGAAACTATCTCTCTATGTTATACTTGTGGAGCCCCTTCACCTAAACTATTCCGAAAGTGCGATGTTTTTGTTGCATTCAGTTAAACTCAGGTAAGAAGCACATAGGGTATGAAGTTATGATGAAGCTGAACTCTAACATGAAAACGAAAACAACTCCAAAACATTGGAATTTAATAAACATTGGGTTATTATGTAATACCCTCAATCCGCATGCGTTTGTGACATGCTAAGCAGAATGGTGCAGTGTGCACAACTTGGGGTTATACTACCAAACAGACTAAACCAAGAGGAGCCCATGTATCCGTTGGAGTAGCTATTCGCTCGTTTTTCGTTGAGCTCTTGTGGACTGGTACATCAAGAGGGCACATATGATCAACTGTACAACGACGCAGTCGACTGGTGAATCTGAGTGAGGGGCATATGGTATTCATCATGTCAGATCACATAATAAGAAGCAAATCAACGACCTCATTGGCTGAGGTCTTCATTTCTCTTGAAAAGGGGTTTTAACTGCACTGGTTTTGTGTGACCAAAATTCTCGGCCCAAACTCACTATCTCCTCTTGAACAGTTCTCTCGTGCTGAAACATCGCATCAATATAACTGTTTTGCCTCCGGTCCTCCATCCATTATTGGACTTTATTAGTGTTCTTACAGTGACAGTAAAAGTTCTACACCTAAGTACTTTGGGGTAGAAATCCTCACCTGCTTAACAATAATTTTTTCAAGGGGTATGATATGAACGAAGGTGGCGAACAAGGCTTGTTCTCTGCCGTTAATGATCACAGATGTGGGGTACGCTGTAAGACTAATTTGAAGACATGTATGAAGACTGTAGCCGACACGTGAGTCAACAGTTCACGCAGTCAAACGATTTATGCCATTGTCACGCAGGTTTTTTGGAAGGGAATCGTCTACAGACCAAACCCAGCTGAATCTCTCATTTACGATGTTTTTAAGCAACTGAATGTGTTGCACCAGGCCGCTTCATGTTCAGTTGGTACGATATTCGAGATCTCGCAATTCAACGTATGGACGTATGGATAAGAAGAACATGCGGTAACCCTCTTTTAAGTGTTCAATGTTAAATCAGTGATCTTAGGAGGGTGGTACCGCATTTTGGTGGCGCTTTCGCAATTTGAGTAGAATGATATCAGTCGACAGATGGGCGTAGGCTGCAGGGGGCGGGATAGTAGTCATCAGTTGAGTAATAAGGGGCGGTGGAGTGTAAATCAAGTGATATATCGTACTGACGACTTATTTCACTACTTCATCCAGTTGTGTACGTCGTAAGTGCTCTCACGTATTCTCCGAATATTGTTATCCGTTCATTGTCGATTGAGAAGCACTTCCACTTAGCATGGACAGAATACGCACTAGGCAACAAAGGAACCCATTTTGATGCAATTTTTTAAAATTTTCTTTACTTATATGCTTTTTAGAATAAGGTTCCTAGCGACTCGACTCATTCACTGATAAACTTTTTGTCGATTAGCGTTGCCGAGATGCTCTGTCATTGTAGTCTGGATAACCGGGCGTTGTATTTCAGCAGGCCGCAAGTTATGGGGTACAAATCGAGCCATCCGAGGGATTTCGTGCTGCAAACAATCGGCTCGATCGCTATTAATTTGTCCTCTATGCTGGTTTGTTTGATGAGCTGAATTATACCGGGCCAAATTACAGGGCCAGGCCGGCGGTCCTCTTGTAACCGCAACCGGGGCTAGAAATCTTGCCTATTGGCAATAGGAGCAGCATTCGTCCGGCTTTTTCATAAAAAGTCACCTGTGAAGATGTCTGAGTAGCCCGTCTGGTAAAGACAAACTGAAGGCATGTCCTTTCTATGCAAGCATGGGAAAGCAGTTTTGTAGTGGACCACAGTTTTCCTTACGCCTTCTTAATACCGTGAACCCGCGTATGGATAGCCGCTTGATAGCCTTATACGCTTATCCAAACCGGAAAGCCAACGAACGTGCGAATCAGCTGATCTATTGAACACCGACGCGTACAGGCGTGTCATGTGCAGCCGAAAACGGGCTGTTTATAAAGCTCACGTGGAAAGTTCTAGGCGGGCCAAAAAGTGATGCTACAAATAGAACTCATCTGTCAAGGGCAAGTGTAAGACAACCAGTTAAATCTGTCTCAACGAAAACGGTTATTCCATTGGCAGTTGTACAGTCCAGTTACTTTTGGAGCTCGTTCTCCTATTACGTTTTATGTCCCCATGTTCGCGAGTCCAGGAATGCTGTCAGTCACTTGCAACACTCCATTGTAGCGAGGCCTGCTGAAACCTAGCAACCGTTCTGAGGATGGCATGGCGTCCACACAGCTGGATAGCACCCAACAGCCTGGTCCACTGGGCTGTCAAGATATGCTTAATGCGTCGCTGACAAGCAATTTAAAGGGGGTTGACCGTAGCTCACATTTCATACGGTAGTGGAAACGGAGGGAGCTCTTGCCCCAATTTGTACTATCCAATATAAACTGGTTCTTCTGGCACTGGACCGGTAAGCGCATATCACGACTATATGTGGGGCGTTCAACTATAGTGCAGATGAGACTGCGTGTCGGTTCAATACAGGTACCGCTGGCGTATGGCCCAGGTCGGGCCGATACGTTCAGGAGCTTGTGGCGAAATACTGATGAACTGACAACTGACGCCAAGGCCAGGTAAACCATGCACTTTCACCGACGTTATTTCTGCACATGAAGTACTGCGAGATAGAACTTCCGAACAGAGTGTACGGAGAATCGCTCAGAAGTGCAACACCTCCAGATATGCAGTACATGAGATAATGATGAATCACCAGATTAGGTTTTGTGTTCTACAGGTCCAAAAGTTGCAGTGGAGGCGTTTGGAGAAGAGACAGATCTCCTGAAACTATTTTCTGAATCACAGAGATGTGCTTCCGAATCCTTTTTACCGGCAACATGTGATTGTCAAATTTAGCTGGACTGCTATAAAAGCCACGTCCTTACAGGCCTTGCAGCGCGCAACAAATTGCCAACCTAGTGGATTGAGCTGATATGTTTTGCACCGTTTTTGGATAACACAAATGGCAAGCGCTGTCGGTAACATCTGATTTTTATTCGTTTTAGACTTGTCATACAAACATCTGTTGCCACAGCAGTTAGTTCCGCTACTGGAGGAACCTAATGTACTCAATGGTGTCTTGGTAGCACTCCACCACACTAAGTCCGGAGTGTAAGCCGGGTATCTGAACGGGATATTCGGGAATAGTTGGATCACTCGAAGATGGCCATTTGATTGGCCACCCGGATCACTTTGCCTGTGCCAACCCCTCTCCTCTTCAAGAGTTGTGCTTACAAGAAGAGACCGACAAGTCTCCATGACTTAAAATCAAATAGCGTGAACGAGTGGACTCTAGTGGACATGACAGCCGGGTGATCTTGTGCGAACAAAATTCCGAGGAGCATTTCGAACATTTACTTCACTAACGTTCGAACTGTATTCACGTCTTAGCATATTTGTAGCCCCAGTTTAGTTGGATACGACATTAGGATAACTACGACGCCCTTTTAAGCTGGAATGGCTGTTTTTGTCCTGTACGGTCATCTATTATTAGATTTTGAAGGGTTATTACATCGAACTGACGAAGTCCCTGCATTAGCAGGATTGGACTTGCGGGACACCAGCCCTCATATGTTGTGGAAGTCGCGACTTATTTGAGATTATGTTTGAGATATGTTTGCTCAAATTTCTAATGATGAAATTATCACTGCATCGGCGCCGTCTAGTTCTTCATTACAACCAAAATGATTCATCTTGGGCAGCTCCTAATGGATGGTCCGATGTCGGATATTAAAAACCACTGGGAACAGCTATGCAAAATGCTACTAAAAGCCGGAATTTCAGTCTGCGGTACAAACCACTCAATGCCATCCAAACACTGGATCTTGGATAGGACCATGGCCATGCCGGAGGCCCGTCGACAGATTCCTCCTGACTGTAACCAGAACCTAATCCAAGGTATTGTCCGACACCAGGTGGGACTGAGTGTCCGTCCAGACGAGAAGCTTGGTGCATCCAAGCGGTTGGAAGAAGCGAAAAATGCTGGAAGCATCCACAGGCTCTTCTACTTGATTCGTTCTACTGGTCCTCGGAATCCTCTTGTTAGTGAAACAAACGGCGATCGAAATAGTTCCATCATATCCAGCAAATAAGAGTGTTTGGACCGTTCGGCACGGTAGTTCGAACAACTTTCAGTTGGTCATCCTCTACCTCCAGTCCGGAATGCCGACTTTTAATAGAAAGGTGGATCCCATTTCAAACCCGTAAGTGTCCAAGCGTATATATCCACTCAAGCGTTATCGTGCTGCTGGCCCTGAATAACTTCCCCCTGATCTGTTCAAGGATGCGGCGAATTACTTACCTGGTGCCTTCTAGCCTATTCGGATCTATCTGAGAGAAAGAGACCGTCCAAGACAACTAGGGTGAGTTGATAATGCTGCCCATTTTCATAAACAGCACTCGCGATGAATGTAGTAACCACAGAGGTGTCATTTTGACTCCTGTTGTTACCGGGCTTCTGGCGTCACTCTGATTCTTCGTCATTTTAAAGTGCCGCACGAATCCTTGACCCATGAGCATGAAGCGAGATTTTCACCAAGGCTACATCGACATCTTCATACACCATCAGGTGTTAGGACAACGCCATATGTACAGACGACTCAAAATCTTGGTGTACTTGAGTTCAGGGGTGCGTTTTATTCTGTCCACCGGCCAGTGGCGTTAACCATACTTGCTCAACAGGTTATGTCCAAGAAGTTTGCGAACATAATCCAGTCTCATTATTCACATACTTCTGAACGCGTGAGGGAGTCCGCTGAGCTCTCTACAAGCTTCCCTACAAAACGTGGTGTTCGAGAGCACTCTCTTCATTCTTATTCAACTTTGCCACTGATGAAATAATGAAGCTAGACGGTCTTCAAAGCCTCGGCGTTCAAATCGTTGTTTCTGAGAACTTTGTCCACCTGAAGTGCGCAGACGAAATTTTCCTCATCTTTGAAGACGTCTTGCATCATCACAGTGAAAAGTCATGGTTCAGAACCTGCAGTCTCTGAACACGCCCCTTACAATTCAAGGGGAAACACTGGACATTGTGTAGAAACTTACATACCTTGGTAGTTGTATTAGCTCTGACGGAATTGTGTCTGATGTAGTCAATGCACGAATCTCAAAGGCCGGAATGATGTTTGTTAATGTGCGTCATCTGTTGCGTCAAAACGGCATGTCGTTGTGTCTCAAGGGTCGCGTGTTCCAGGCTACAGTAAGGGCTCTATTGTTGTATGATTGCGAGACATGGCCTCTGCGGACAGACGATGTGAAACGTTTTCAGATTTTTGACCACTGGTGCCTCAGAAGCTTTGCTGGTGTCGGATGGTGTCAACGAATTCGTAACGAGATAATTAGAAGACGTGTAATTTCTTTGTGCATCCGGTACTTCACTCGCGGAAAACATCGAGCGCCATATACGGCGGTAGTTGGGCCATGTACTACGCATGCCGAAACACTGTTTACCGAGACGAGTGTTGTTCTCCGCGCCTCCCTCAGAATGGTTCAAACCGAAGGGTGGACGATGTATGACTTGGCAGAACGGTGTGAAAGAGATTACGAGGAGTTTGGGGTCTTGGTGACCCCTTGCGCTTGGTTGGAAACACTGCAAGAAATGACGGCTTATCGATGTCAATGGCTTTCCTGCTGTCACTTTCTTTCCCGATTGTTTGATTGAGCGAATGGAGGTGTAGAAGCCTTGCGCTAGGCCGGCACTAGATTCCCTCTCTCATTCACTCTTTTCTTTTCTTCTCACTCTGAAACTTTAAATATAATTAGATAAAACTTGTAGTTGCACTGCACTGAAGCACAGGTGCCATCACTGATGTTGCTGTCTCTGGTGGTGATGACGATGCTAACGGCAAGTATGTTTTCATGGGGTTATACGGTGAAGGTTGCAGTCTTATATTGGAACGTGAAGGAATTGACGGATGATATCAGTGCCTTATTATTAATGCGGTATCGGTGCTCACCTTAATGTCATCACGTCTAGGCTGGCTGATGGGTCTTAACAAGCTTGTTATTGAAGATAATATTGGTAGCTTAGTTTGCAGTGATGGTTGAGAATAAGTTGCTGGGCTCAGAGAACAACAATCCAACAATCCAAGCGTCTGAAAGCTTGCCCATCGTTATTATTCCCTCCGATTTTTATTGGATTTACAGGTTTACAGACAACAACACATCCAGCTACGCCAAAACCGATTGTGTTACTCGTATTAGATGCCAGTCAAGCGTTCATAACCGATGTAAGCTTGTGATAGTATAAGCTGTCTGTGTAGCGATCGGTGAACCCAGTCCATTAGGTATCTCAGTTAATGGGAATAGGTAAGTAAATTCCGACTTGGAAAACTATCGCTGAAAAATGTCCTAAATATGTGCCGAGAAAAATATACCAAAGCAAACTGCTCATAAATTTTCAAAGCTCTCCGAATAACGTCCAAATGGGAATAAAGTCTTTGAAACAAACAAACCACAAACATCTTCCGTTCGGAATGAGACTCCTGTGTGTTCCCTCATCTGTTTCCTTAGTGTGCAAACAGCAAGCCCAGATATTTTGACTGTTCGGCTGACGCATTTTATCACCACCGATTAGCATTTTCTTTCATTCCATGTGCCTTTTAGTCTGCCAAGGACCCTACTCATTTTCATGCGTTTTAAATGCGGAGCACTCACTCCTAACACTCAAATGTGAGTTAAGTGAAGTTAAAGTGAGTTAATTGCTGAAAACCCTTCGACGTCCCACAATTAAGAACACCATAAACGAGGGATTTAGCTAGGTTCCCGGTGGGTCTCCCGTAAAAAGCAAATTGGTATGCAAATGATCGTATTTCACTAACTTCGTGCGATTTGCGTTCAAATAGAACATAGGGATGACCGAAACTCAGGAACTGCGCCTATCTGATGAGCCCCAAGAAGGGCGAAACCGGTCGTGGGCTGTCGACGAATTTTCAGCAACCTTATGAATAGTGCATTACGAAGATTAAGACCTATTTAAAGAAGCAGGATTCCCCCTCCAATGAACTACGAAGTAAGGACCTATTTAAAGAAGAAGGATTCCCCCTCCAATGAACTACGAAGTATGACGTAGAAATTATGTAGTGTCCAATAATGCTTGCCAACCTCTATACAAACCAGAAAAGATATATAAACTGATAGTGTCCCAAGAAATGATCGGTTTCACGAAAACTATGACACGATGATAAATGAACAACAAGCTGAGGGAACTGCTGACTGTAACAGGACCGAAGTGTTCATGAGGGAATTGCTGACTGTAACAGGACCGAAGTGTTCATCATTTGTAAATTTAGCTATGATGGTGATGGTCTTGGTCTAAGGAGATACCCCCGGAATACGTCGTGTTGCGTAACAGTTTGAGTGGAAATGGTGTCGGTTTGAAGAGTAGCTGGAGTATCGTTTTAATTTGCGTTTCAGGTTTCTGTTGGCACTAGTTAATGTGGAGCTCTTAGTTTTGCTAGCAGTATTTTCTATCCAATCATTCCACAACAAGCTGTTCAAACGCTAGCATGTGTGTGGTGAAACACGGGATACCGCAAAACCAACACAATGTCAAGGATAAATCGGAGAGTAGTAGACTGAAACTGGAGTGAGTCGGTCTTTCAGTGATATGTCTTAGTGGTGTTCGTTACAGTTCTTCCCTGGACGTGGAGCCATCACACGAACCACGGCTCCTTGGTCTCTTTTGGGGTGAGAGTGAGGCCATCTTCGTGGACACTGTGTAGGACAGCGGAAGAACTGCAAAAGAACTTGTTAGGACTTCCAGGAATGATTTTCTAAACGAAATATTCCTTAGTCTGCGACTGAGACTTATCTTTTCGTAAATATGATGCAGCTCATACTGAGCACCTCTGATTGTTGGCCTAAGTTTTGGTTGATTCCTCACAACAAACTATTTGAGCTACTCGATATCCTGAATGGTGTGGTTGAACGTAATCTTTTTCCCCTGCTTTGTTTTCTTTTTACAAAACGCCATCAGCAGAATTTCCACTCGTATGAAATTTCATCTGCGTGAATCGACGTCTTGGTTAGCACTAACCAGTGACAAAAACAGTCTACTGCAAGATGATCACAAGTTCAAAATGAAAATAGTTCAAACTCGAAAATTACATTTCTTCTTAGGTTTGAACTGTTCCAGCGTCGAGCTACCGATGTCTTGAAACCAATTTTATCCACTTTGCCAGGGGCAGTGTCATAAGTTCAGTGACTGGAAAGAAGTGTCCTGACGTGGAAATTCGGTCGCTTGTATTGTGTCTTCAGGTAATTAGTCGCCGTCGACTTCGCAGCAAGGATTAGTTGACCGTAGCGTCGTTGCACTGGAATGGTGAGTAAGCTAGTCCTGGGTAACAGTTTAGAATCCATGGAGCAGTAAACAGAATAACAGATGGTTGCTACAAGAAGTAGGTGCCCACTATTTACCAAAGTGCATCGTATTTTCTAGTGCAACTTTGGCTAGGTCTGATTTGGCATTGAACAGGCCATGATATGGAAAAGTGAACTGATACCTGATGGGCAGAGGGTCTTTGCGTTTTCCTGGCTGAGGCGTGGATGACTCTCCATGCCAGCCATGGGACACTCCACAAGCTATGGCACGAAATCAACCCCAGTGGCGGTCATGCTTTCACCTTTTACAGGGATCGTCAGGCTTGTGTATGTCTGTCGTCGTGCTATAGACTTGCGCTGGGCGGAACTCACAAAGTATGTCGGCTGCCGATGACATCCTATTCTGATATGACCCTCAGATTTGGGCATTTTCCCCCGTTTAAAGGAATGGACTCCTTGTTATTGATTACTTAGCCAATAAACAAAGGATTTTCTTGAACTAAGTGCACGCTGTTTCACTGTCCTTTTACTCTTCACTAGAGCACTCCTTCGAGTGGTTTTATGACATCTAAGCGCTTCTATTCCATACCACTGTGCTGCTGTCAGTGATGAACCCTTGTATGCCAGCATACGAGAATTTCTTCACTGAACCAGTAGTGGTGCATAAATCTCCAAGAGTAGACAACAATAACACTAACAATGGTTTTCGACAGGATGAGTGGCATTAGGAAGGGGTGAATCGGATTGTGAGATTTTGTAGCGTCCAGGGCTCTAAAGGATACTCTGTTTGAATTTGTGCTGCTGGTTTCTCTCAGCGTAACATCGTCATCGTCATCACTTTTGCTTAACTGCTCAAACAGGTGAACCGTTAATCGCGCACTGCTATTCTTTCCAAATCTAAACATCTCAAAATGATGTGAAGCGGATCGTTTTTTATCCGCTCGCTGAGCTCACCCATCGGTTCGCAACTATTCCATCATCGATTGAGGAAGCTTCAACAGTGCTGTTTCGTGAGTATTTCCTTGACATTGCTGGGGAAAAATCGCAAATAAATGCATTTTTATGTGAAAGAAAAAATAGATTGCTCGGTAGACATAACACACTACTCATAAGGTTGCTGAAAACCTGTTGACATCCCACGGCCGGTTTCGCCCTTCTTGGGGCTCGTCGGGTAGGCACAGAGCATCATAAATGAAAGGTACAATTGTACTCAGTTGAATCTTCCGTCAAAACAGATTCGTATGCGAATGAGACTATCTGTCAGATTCCGCCCCATTTAGGTCCGAGTAGAATATAAGGTTGAGGGAGACTTAGCGACTGCGCCTGTTTGATGAGCACCAATAAGGACGAGACCAGTCGAAGGCTGTCGAAGAGTTTTCAGCAACCTTGTGAGTAGTGAGCTGCTTTTGGACGGTTTTGGTGGTTGTTCTCGATCAGGAATGGAGAAGCCTCGGTCGGCCGTCCGTCTTCGCCTCATCAGATTTGCGTTGAAGTTACCTATAAGGTAACTTCAAGGTGTGTTTGAGGCCAGATCACTATGGCAACGTCGTTAAGATCGCTCTTGACAGAATGATAGCATTAGTTGGTCCTTTCGATTTCGGTATCCACTTAATTCACTTTTTGGTATTTTACAGAATCGACCGAAGCAGTCGACCAGTCGACCGAGATGCAGAAACCTCAAGATTTCAGTTCCGACTATATCTGCCACCGGCGGACCGAAAATCACTCTCTTTTTCCATATGGATTGATGTTATTTTGGAATAATGGGCGATACAGTGGTCTTGTCGCGTTGTTTATATGAATTCAGACGAGTCAGTTAGTTCGTGGTGAAAAAATAGTAAAAATTTAGAGAACAGTCAGAACTGTTCGAAACTAACAATGATTGGTGCGGTCAATAATACATAAAGAACAATCTTTATGTATGTAACGTCATATCAAGCAGTGGTCTCGAAAAAATGAGCTACCAGAGACGTGCTTCATAGTAACGAGAATAACTTGTAATTATTTATCGCTTGTTCCTTCTCCAATAATCTGTGGGACTAGACACCCACAAATTGGGGCTATCTGACATTGAGGTGGCTTTTCTAGCCTTTCAGTTATTGGGTCGATAAAGGCTGTTTCGCCGACCAATCACGTGGCCTACATGTCCCATCTGTGTGTCTTCTTTATGAGGCAGAAATAGGGAAATGAAGAAACAGCACTGTGGGTTCCGTGGGACGTCATAAATCCACTCTTCGCCACGAAGGCAGCCCCATATGTTTGCAACTTCTGTGCTCATCAAGCTGTTCTGTTTTGAATAAGCAACTGATGAGTTTTCGGTGGATTTACTCACCTAGGAGGATCCGCTCCCTTATGTTTGTGTTTTTATGTATATTTTTTGTCGTTCTGGTTGTGCGGAAGCAAACAAGACGAGAATGGCAGTGGGCTAGGAGACATGTTGACGGCCCCTTGAAAATAGAAATAAATCGTTTTCTAACTGTCGAACTGGCACGTTTGCTAAGGAGAAGCATTCCGCCTGTGGAGGATGTTGGAGAGATGTTCATGGAGGAGTGGTTCAAACGGGAGGAGATATTTTGTTCAGAAAGTGAGACAAACGCTTGTATGCATAATAAGCTCCGTTGTTATACCACTGACGAACTGAGGTAGCTAGATAGTTTTCAGATTGCTGATTTGGATGTGGTCAAATGGAGCTAAGTTATTGCATTTTCATCGACCGAATGCAACTTTACAGCTACTCAGAATATATCCAGCAGTGCACGTCCAAGAAAGCAAATTTCGTTTTTCCTGTATCGAATCTGGAGTTCTTCATGACTGGTTTTAAGTTCTCCTTTGGTTGTTGTCACTTGATTTTTGGTTACCGATAGAAAAATGTTTGATGGCCGGAAGTCGGTTTACCCCGATCAGGTGTTACCTGCAGCAGCTGGTATTAAGATTGGAAACTGAAGTCACTTGTCCTGTCTAATCCAACTGATTGACTCAACCCAGTGTGCAGTTTTTAGGCAACTTACCCCAAAATATCGGGCTTGTTGCACTCGAATTCTCGTGTTTTAGGATAGACATTCTCACTTTACTGTTCTTGCAGGATCACTGAACACGACTTCATTAGTCAACACCTCATCGTTCCACTTGAAGTTCGAATCGGTTAATATTCACCCTAACGGTTTTACCAGTACGCGCTGGTTTCCAATGCCGGTTATGTGGAAGTTGATCTCCTTCTTTAGGGCCAAGTAAGCACGACTGAATCGGCAGCACCGGATACGCTGCTGAATGAGGAAACCAGCCATTGTTTGTGTTGCTCTTAAACGTCGATGTACCTCTATTTTAAAATACAATGGGACCACAGAAAGCCCTTTCTATTCCTCATTCACTGGGCTTTTAAATGCACTTTTTCTGGACCTGTCTGAAAAAGAACTCTCTGTGAGATTCACTAATTTGTAAACTAGTTTGGTTTTAATGGGAAACTTAAGTGAATCCAAGCTGAAAATATTGTGACTAAATCTGCCACACAATTAGCTCGATATTCGAAATATTGCAGTATATTTTCTTTCAGGAACATCGCTTATAAGGTTACTGAAAACGTGACGACGTTCTTCTTCAGGCTCACTTGGTTGGCACCGTCTCCAAACTTCCACCAGCCTTATTTTCTACTAATTGGACCCAAACTGTACGCAGTTCGCAAACTACACTCATTTGGAAACCAATTTGATTTAAGTCGGACACACAAATGAAGGCAAACACCTTAAACGAGAGAATCAGTTAGATTCGTTAAGATCAAATTAGTTTGCAAATGAGTCAGTTTCGCTCGTCCTATTTAGGTTCAAGTAGAGCATAAAGTTGACGGAAAATCGGCGACTGCGCCTACCCGACGAGCCTCAATAAGGGTTAAACCGTTTGTGGACTGTCCTGGGAATAGTTTCCTTCAAGAAAATATTCTTTGGTATCTTGAACATCAGGAAACATCAGGCGGCATTTGTGCAGCACATACAGTTGAAGCCTATCATGAATAAGAAATGCAAAAGAGATTCAGCCGAGTCTCTCAGTATAGTCAAATAAAGTCAAAACTGAATGCATTTCGTCCCATTTGGGTTCAAGCAGAGAATAAGGTTGACGGGACGCACTGCGCCTACCTGATGAGCCTGAAAGAAATCGAAATCGGTCGTGGGTTGTCGAAGAGCTTTCGACAGCCTTATAATTAGTGTTTTGTCCAAAGAGTATTTTACTGATGACCACAAATGCGAGTCAACTCCGAGTTGACTGTGTAATTTGTTATCTAACACTTGACTGTTTACATCTGAGGGCTTCATGAGGTCACTCAAACTAGGTCAAATAAACTTTCTGCGTCATGTGCGTCATCCAGAACGATGCCTGTTTGGTTTGTTCGGAAAAGACATTTCGTGATGTTTACGAGCCGCAGTGTGACTTCATAACCTAATCCAGCCATTTCAGTTGATGTACTCCGTTATAAACAGTGTCCCGTCGTTCAATAAATCTGACTGTCACAGTCCTACTCACTGGCCTTGAGCAACGACACAGTTACGCTGTGAAGGACACTAACACAGTTATTACAGGTGACAAGGTGCTGAAGCGAGAATGCGTTTCACCTTCTTGTTAGAACACTGAGTGTGTTTTGAGGGCAATACGTGTAATGCGGCAACATTGTTGTCTTGTCCACATATCTCCAACTGCTGAAGGATCCCAGGGTTGACACTGAAAAGAGAACGTTGTACAAACACTTTGCTTTCAATGATTCCTGCTCTGCGCGGTAGATGCTACAGTAGGACTAAACGTGACGAAAGTGAATCATTTATATTAAGCTAGACTTGAGGTCAGAAAAGTCTGCGTGTTAGAACGACGTGGTGACGTGGTCCGGCCGATTTGGATAGGTTTTGTGCTACATGGTACACGGTCAGAAATGCTTTGCCCGACTAACGGTGTGCCCCATGTGAACTGAGTGGGCTAAAATAGAAGTCTAGGTTTCACTTCTACATCCCATGGCGAGTTACTTTGGGCAGTTACCTCTAGTCAGTTTTGACAAGTATCATATCACTCACGTGACTGGTCCCAAAGGCAGTCAGTGAAAACGTCAGCACCTGCAGTTAGTTCTTATTTTGCAGACGCAGAGAAGGTGAAGGTGAGGAGATACATAGAATTTTAGCGGCGTTGGACGTGGATCTCAGAGCTACGGACAAGCCTGATTAATGTCGGCCACCGTTGACTAACGTGACCAAACTAGCCAGCTGGGGTCTTGATTTCCCACTGCCGGGTCTCTGTTTGGTCGTCATTTTTGTGCCTCCACCCCGTAGTTGGCTGACTGAAAGAGGCTGTGTTATACAGACAGGCCTGTTGAATGATAGGCGCGTAGCCTAAGCGTGGTAGCTGATGGCGTGTGACTGGCTTATCTGTTATGCGCGACGTACTTCTATTGTAGACTATTCAACATGCCCCAACAATGCTGATTCGATTTCCCTACACAGCCCTGATAGTCCTTCGCAGGCGTGGATGGTTTAACACTAAGGGTTTTCGTTTGATATCTGTTCATTGCAACAAGGTTTTTTTTCGTAAAACGGGATTGGGTGCAATACATCACCTCCAGACAACCTGACTTCGGCACCACAGATTTCTGAGGATGACAAAGACATTTTTCAGGTCGAAATCTAGGGTAAACCTTTCTGCCTTCTGAAAGTGTTAGTTTGAAGAAAACATCGATATGTTTTCAATGCAAGTTTGAAACAAGCCTTAATTTTTCATTCGTCTGTGTTCCGACAATTTTCAGGACATGTTTCCTAAAGAGCCCATTGCTTCACTGAGACTGGCCATAAAAGTTGCTGTTATTCACGTTTCGTTGTGTCCGGCTTTATTCTTTTTTCTCCACAGTCACACAGAATGTAACAAATCCTCTGAGATCCGCTGACTGCTTGGCAAGCTGCCTGAGCCGAGGCCAATGGCTGGAACTGACCCCGCAACTACGTCGCAATCTAATAATTATTCCATTCAGATCGCGCCAGTCGCACTTGAAACAGCTGTTACCGAGACTTGAACACGTGTTGGCGCACCAGAACGTGTGCTACCTGATCGTTATCGCTGAGCAGGTAAATGGTGTTACGGCAGCTGTCGGGCCATTTTTCAACTGTAAACAAAGGTATATGAACACTGAATGAGTATTGTTATACTCACACGGTGAACTTTTGCACATTGGTAATACACTTCAGCATATATTTCGCTTGAACTACTTTGCACCTCGTAGAACTCCGTACGTCAGGCTCCATCGTCAGATATTTCAGTCTTTCTGGGCTTTCAATATTACCGCAGAATGTTGCTGGCATTTCTCAAGTTGTTTTCATTATTACCTCTAACCTACTTTCTTGTTCGATTTACTATTCTCCCGTAAGCTCCAGCCCCATGCATACAAAGAGGTGACTACTAACGTGACAACACTCAGGTTTGTCATTTCACATCCGTTTTTTAGACCTCGCCTCCTGCTTTATTGCGACTTTCAGTGTGGGAACTCTGAGGCAAATCGGCTAATAGACTGTTCTGGGAAAGACTGTTGCTAATTTAGCGTTAAAGATTTGCAACTTTTGCGAAACTCTAATAGAAGATCCGTGCAAGTTACTCGAGCTTACTGCTCTTTCGTTAGCTGGACTTCATTGCCTCAGCAATTTAGTTGGTTCTGAATCTGCTAAAACGAGAAACGCCTTCGTGGGTGCAGCTTCCGAGCTGAAGCTTTTCACTCTACTAAATCTCAGTAGATGATCGCCTTTTCGCTTTTCTTTTGCCAAAATCCATATGGTGCTCAGGTGAGTTTATTGGTTGTTGATCAGGTGGCTGTTGATCTGTTCGCCGAGCTTGGCAATTGGCTTGCAAACGTTTCGTCACCCTACGAGGAGACATCATCAGTGCGCAGTTGGGTGCGCCATCCACCAATATGGTCCTCACTAATACCTGAATCTTATTTGTAGTTTCTGCATTTGAACCAACTAACTGTAGTTCTCATCTTGCGGAAAGTACTTTCTAGCACAAACTAACCGTGCTCCTATCATCCTGGGAAGTTCACATATTGTCCTAGTCTCCGACGATCTCACTGAATACGTAGGACGTCTCAGTTCATCAGATGGACATCTTGATGGCCAGTTCGGCTTGAATTTGGCACGTAATGACAATGGCGACTATGTTTTGCATCTTTTCACTGATCACCAATTGTCCCTGAGTAGTACCGGATTCAGACACATTAGACGCCGCTGCGCTAACTACCATCCCCATTTATCACATAGTTATTATCGGTCGGTGAAAGGCTCTGTTCCTGATTGCCGACCTTTCTGGACCACTCACGTCGATTCACATCATGCTCTTGTCCAGTGTAAGTTCTTTGGAATTTTTTTAGGGAAGTCAAAGAAACAAACTTCTTTTTCAGTTATCGAAGTACCCACTGACCTCCAAGTTCAAGAATCTTATCAGAGTAGCGAAACTTTAGATGCCTTACCCTCATGACACTTCAGCCCTATCTAGGGCGAGATAAGTACCACTGTTCACCGGCAAGGAAATCGGCATATGATGCTACTGAGAGTTCATTAGATAAGCACTAGACTACAGGACGTTAACTGTCACCTCGCGATGCGTGGTCTAGTATTCCTACGACTGCTGAACATGCTTCATCCAGAAGAGCTGTAATATGTGCAGAAAGATAAACCCGGTGGAATCATAGGGCTTCGAAGATGAAGGAAACTAGTGCAGCTGAGAATGTTCCGAAACATTTTGACCTGATACACAAAAGGCGACCGCAAAATGACCGATTGTGAGGGTAATATGGATACTACTGGAGATCTAATATACAACAAGAACCAGCGTCTTGGCTGTTGGACTGATTATTTTGGACAACAGTTTAATTAGTCATCTGCCCCTCTACCCATGTCTTTCTTTTGACCTGCTCGAATCAAGCGACAGTAGGTGGGTTTGCACCCTCATTTTCTCAAGTTCCAATATGCCTTTCTGTCGTAGAGCGCCATCAAGCTGCACGGTTGGATGAGCTCTCAGCAGCGTTGTTCAAAAAGGTGGCGAATCGTTGCGTTTTTCATCACCAGGTTATCTAAACTCCTTTGGAAAGGAGCATGCGTTCACACAAGCTGAAGCCGACCAATCACTGCACATTTATTCAAAGAAAGTACCGGAAACGATTGCCTCAAACACGAGGGACTTGCTCCGGTTGTAACGCGCCTACTAGCTTCAACACTAGTCTGGCGTCTAACCTCATCACATGAAACGGAAGTCCAAGAGCATCAGACAGGATTTCGACCGCGTAGGGCCACAATGACCACATTTTCACATCACTTTAACTGTTTGAGCAACGTCACTCATACCGCCAACCAGAAACAGCTGGTTAGACTTCAAAAGGACCGTCGACTCCCTGAGCAGGTCGGCTCATCTACATACACTTGGCCAACGACGAATGGCGTCGATGTTCGTGAATATTCTCGTGCCATTTTTCCCATACCTTTTTGTTCGCGTTAAGGTTTACGACGAGTTATCCGAAGGTTCCCCCACGTATAGTGGGGTTCGCCGGGTATATGTATCAGTTGGCACGCTATTCACAGTACATTTTATTGAAGAAAATTACTGATAGGGTTGCTGGAAACTTTTCGACAGCCCATGACCGGTTTCGCCTTTCTTCAGTCTCACCAGACAGGCGCAGCACCAGAGTTTGCGTCAACAGCACGTTCTACTAATTAAACCAAAACTGTAAGAAATTCGCGAACTACACTCTTTTGCAAGCCAATTAGTTTTAAACGGGAGACTTCAAGGAATCCAGATGAATCTCTCGTTTAGGATGCTTCGTTCCAGGGGAGTCTCCCGTCAAAAGCAACTTGGTGTGCCAATGAGTGCGTTTGTCGAATTTCCTGTAAGTTGGTTTTAAGTGGAGCAGGAGGTTGACCGAATGTCTGGGCTGCGTCTACATGGTGAGCCCGAAAAAAGGGCGAAGCTGATCGCTGGCTGTCGAAGATGTTTTTATCAGCCCTGTAGTTGGTTCCTTTCATGATGTTTAGATTTGGTTATTTCAGCTGCACGTAGTTTGTCATGGCGATTTCTTCTCATAACGAAGAGCTTTTTGTACCAAGTCCTTAACCCCGCTTCCTTGTTACTCTTCACTGTCACCTTCCTCCCTCATTGTTGCATGACAGTTAAGCATCAGTTTCCATCAACGATTTTCTACTCTTTGTGATGATGATGATGATGTTTTAGTGTACTATCATGGACAGATTTTGACTTTTCTAAGGTAATCAATAGGGTAAATAAACTTATTGAATTGATTTTCGGGGTTGGATGGAAACCGGAGGCAACCGACAGACATCTTTTGCAGACTGCATGGATTGTTCTACTCTCGGTCAGTTAGTATTTTGCTGACACAAGTTAGTTTCCAACTAATGCGATGAGAAAATCACACATTTCGTTGTCCGGCGAAATTTCAGATGAAACTATACTCTCAGGATATGACAAGTTGAGTTCCTTCCCCTTGCTCTTATGGGAAACTTTCCACTAAAGTTTTCACCCTGTTCAGAGTAAGCAGGTAAAAAAGATTTGGCCAGGTCTTTTCTGCAATGAGTTCGGAAGATCTGAAAGAGTTCAAGTTCTATGGATTGATGGTTCAAATTTCCCCTTCCTTTTTCATAGGTAGGGAATGATCCGTTCAACAAAGGTGCCTTAATGAATTCTGCTTTTGTGGAAGCACTCAACTGGTTTCCCTTCCACTGCGTCACATTTCATGACGTCGACCTTTTGCCTCTGTCAGATGAAGTACCCTACACGTGTGCCACGTTTCCTCGTCACGTGAGCGTACTGATCGACAAGTTTCACAATCGGTAAGTTCATTGTGATGTACTAACCCGCCCAGAACACAGACTGAATCAGAGAGGCACAACCGTTTTTACTTTGGACTGGCAGACGGGGGCCAGGGTATCCTGAGATGAAGCGATGTTTTCGGGTTTCTTCAGCAGAATTAGCGCTTGGTCTGTGGTTCCTACAGGGAGATGCTTCTTTCTGTTATCGGACATCTAACTTCCTGTGCCTACTAAGAGCAGGCCTACCTCCTCGTAAATGTGTGGCTGTAGGTTGCAAGCACTTTTGTGGAAGTTTGGATGAGGAGACTGAGAGAAACGTACCAATTGGAAGGAGGGATACCTCATACAGCGACCTGTGCATATTTGAATCTAAAAGGGACAGCCTCTGCGGCATTCTCAAAGCCTTCGATACACATCATCGGATTGCACAGACCACCCATCAATTCTTAATGTCAATCCCTCAAAAAGTTTTTGCAGCATCGTATGGTTGTGTATAGCCACCCAGTGGATCCGATTCAAGTTGAACTGGAGCTTTATCGTCGCCGGCTAAAACCCTATAATTTGGTTGCGAGTGAACCGTAGCTCATGAATATCAGTAGTAGTAGTGGTAGTAATGCGACACATGAGTAGATATTTTACGTGGCTGACCCATTGAGGGAAGTGTACACGGAGTAAAAATTGCAAGCATGGCCAAACGTCCTTAAACACCTGTTGGTACAATGGAATGCCAACAGTGAAGATAAAACAAGCGGAGTGATAAGAAGCTACATTCAGTGATACGAAGTTCGGAGGTCACGTGTCTGCAAACGGCGGATGTCCTGTTATAGCCCTCCGTATGAAAAGAACCAACACTTATATGACTTCGGGTAAGGTATGGCAACCGAGCTTTGGATCGGTGGCCATGTGCACCTTGCTTGTCTGCCTCCGATTGGGTCATGATAGTGCAACGTAGGTTCGTTTTCAAGTCATGATAGTGCAACGTAGGTTCGCTTTCTGCAGATGGAGACTCTAAAATAGACCGTTCGTAAAGTAGCTCATGTAAAAGGTCAAGACGTTAGTGATCTGCCCTGTGTACGGTCCACGGTTTGGTCGGCTTGATATAAGACCGATGTCACCATGGAGTGCCAAAGTATTAGTGTTCCCAACCGGCCTATACACGGTTTGCATTGAAACTCCATAGTGAGCTCATGGACCGAAAGTCCTGGTGAAAACTGCACTTTCCAGGTCTTGTACGGTTAGAATGCAACCAAGCCCCCTTACTTCGTAAATCTCGATTAGGAAACTTAACACCACGTGACCGCGTAAATAATTCTCAAAAACACTCCCTATTAGTCGTGGTGCAACACATCCGCTGTGGTAAAACATGTTCGCTGTCTGCTGTGCAGCAGCCTACATGAAGCTGTCTCTGGACTGCCGCATGTGTTAGGAATGTACCTTCAGGCCTTTGGCTTAGTCTCATCACAGTCTAAGACGTGTAAAGGTATGCGTTGGCATCCTAGTAGCTTTGACCACTTACAACAGTGAGCCCAGCAGTGAATACAGCAGTATTCAAACCCATGAGGTCATATCCATCCCGTTTCCTGTTGATACACGTCGTAGACTCTGCGCGCGTCATCACTTTTCAACTCGTTTCCGCTTCCGACAGGAACTGGACTTAAGCATAAGGTCGTATCCAAGTCACATGCCTCTGGTTAGGTGCGTTTATGAACGGATGATACATTCTGGTTGAAAGGTGTCAGTGACCTCGACAACATCTAACCCTTGTGAATAGGGCGGTTCCGTACCTCCGTGCCATACGAGCGTTTTCGGATGTTTTTTTTGTCCGGGAAATGGAAAATAGTCGGGAAAAATCACATGAAATGTCACATACCTATCCAGATTGTTTTTTTTGGCTGCTATTCATTCTCCTGGCGAAACAAAGCTAGCGCATACACTGATGATTATTGCGCACCATCCGGGATCACACCAATGACAGCTTTTTATCTGGCCATTTCTCACCTGCAGCTGGTCCAAATACCACTCACAGCTCGTAAGCGTGAGTTGTATTTACTGCAATTTATGGTAGAGTATACAGTGCTGAATCTCCCTCTCTCTATCTCTGGTGAGCTAACAACAGCATAACCATAGATTGGCGTTCTCTTTTTATAGCATTCGGACTGCTATCTTGGAAGGTTTTTTAATAACGTTTTTATATTCTTTTTATCATTCTAGCAAATGGAACTAATATGGACCACGATTAGAATAAAACAGGGGATCTCAAAAGATTGGCTAGCTGAACTTCAACGACCAAATTATGTGCAATTAAAGTCGATTGTTCGCGTTTCGGTTCCTGCTCTGAGTTAACGAGATTTCTCATCTCAGGGCGTGTCTTATTCCAAATGATTGCAGCTGTGAACCATTCTACAGCTAAACTCCAGTTACACCAACCAGTGTTTCTATAGCGAGCTATGTATTGGGCATCGTCTAGAGGGCACATTTAAATTTGCTTGTGGCCCCCAAAAGGTCAGCTAATTTTAATACGTTTTAAATGATTTCGTCGTTGATGGAAATATTGTAGTGAAGTCATGACAACCTAAAAGCAAAGAGCATTCGTATATATACTCAGTTGCATACCAGCTGGGTTTTTGACGGAGTGCACACTTGGAATCCAGTTGAATCTCTCGTTTATGGTGTTTTTAAGCAACTGAATGTGCTGCACCAGGCCGCTTTATGTTTCATTTGATGCGATATCCGAGATACAGACATATTACACTACTCATAAGGTTGCTGAAAACTCCTCGAGTGTGTATTTCGCTAAGTTCGTGCAAGTAGAACATAAGAATGCTGCTAATCTGTGATATGAGAAGGAAAACATCGTCAGTAAAAGCACCAGTTTCGTTACCTACATTTCGAACTTGAAGTTCTTACTTTGAGAGAGTGGTGAAGCGCACGTTGTAGGCCATATAGAAATCTCGTGTACTATACGAGCACTACTTATCGGAGTCAAGGGCCTTAACTAATAGAGGCTGGTATACGAGAAAACAAGCACACATGTCATCTGAACTTCGACTGGAGTGAATATTTCACCACATGAATATCTGTTGGCTAGTCTACATTCAAGCTTACCTTCTTGGTGGTCTAACACTTTCATCTCTAGCAAGGTTTTTCCTTGCTCATCGAATGCGTTGTCAGTTTTCACAGTTCGCCAGAATACAGATAAACTATTTACAAGGGCACTGTTGCAAACAGAGTTCTGAATTTTCCTAGGTGCCAGTTGCCAATTGTTCTCGTTAGTTTTCCCAACCGTGCGATGGTTCGTCAGCCTATACGAGAAAGCGTCTCTTATTTGAAAGAACTCAGTCGAAGTTCAGGAGAAGGTTTGTTCGAACCAGGTTGATGAGAGTACAAAGATGACAGATACACTTTTTCAGTTGGACAGCATTTCGCTTCGTCACACCAAGTGAGTGGGTCACCAAACTGGTAGCCTACTCACTTAGCTTGGCGAAGCCTTTGTGTCGAAAGTGAAACGTTACTCAGCTAAAAAAAACCTTCTGAAACAACCACTTCTTAATTGGTTCCAAATATTTTTCATCATCATAAAGGGTAGTAAAGGATGTCAAAAGGATTACTTCCCGATTCGAACACTCCTCACACACGAGGACTTTGTTAGGCACTACGTTTCCGACCCCAAACAAATTACTTGAGTCTTTGTGTCCGCTTCAATGGACGGTTATCTTCGTTACAAAAGCCTAGGACACCTATATTCCTCATAATACCATAGATCATACCAGAACTTGATTACTGAACTTTCTTTCTCGTCCTTTGAAGTTCACTGTGTCACAGTAGTGTGACATGAATTACGGATCCAATCGACTTCGCTTACGAACTTCCAACAGATCAGAGCAGTTGCTGTCAACACGCACGCTTATCCAGCCAGTGAACAGTTGAAGTCTAGACACTTTCGCCTGTCAACCTGATTGGAGCAAGAGGGGGACAACTACCGCACCTCTAGCGTCCTTTTGATTGGTTGCATTTCTCCTACCCCAAGTGCGGGTACTCTGCCTTTAGGAGGGGTCTGATGACAGACTAAAATTTTAGGTGGTGGACCGAGCTGCCTGAATCGTTTAGGATTATGTCATGTGGATTGAGAGAATCGTTTTCGTAGGTTCCTGCACAATAACATCCAGACATTTTCATAAAGGAAACGAGAGATTCACTTGAGTCTCCCGTGAAAGCCAAAGTGATTTGCAAATGAGTGTATCTGTCGCAACATCCAGACATGAAGATATTCTAGTCAGTCTGTCACGACATTCCATGGCGCCCACGTTTCCAACACCCAGTCAGACAACATGCATGGGCCGACGCATGCCGTTCGAGCCTTTTATACCCTCAAGTAAACAAACAAATCTCTACGGTCCACACTCAGGATCGGCGACTGAACAGAGTATCGTGCGACGGCATTACTAATCATCTGATGTTTGGTTATTTTTTGCATTCGAACTTGCAAACCGACTAACAGTGCTGCAAAGTGATTGTTTTCATTCTTAACGTGATCGAATTTCGGTAGCCGGCGAACTTCACACACCTTCCAGAAGGACATGAATAGTCGTTCTTTTTTGCTCAAAAAAATAATCCCATAGACATGTAAATAAGAGCAATAAATCGGCTACAATATGGAGGGAGTCTTTGAAGTTAGACAGTGGGTCTCAACTGAATGCCAGTTGACATAAGAACGTCATGAAAAGAATTTATCATCTTAAACGTTAAGCATAACAAAATGAAATGAGCTGTTCGTTGATGTAGATTTGGGGCTGCGTCGGGAGCATTCTGGTACGCCACATGAGCATCTCGTACAGTTTTATCCAGCTCCAATCGAAAGTAAGCACCATACTAGCGAGTTCGGTGGCTGGGTGGTTCGATTACAACGATTAGAATGTTTAACGTGGTAGTGCCACCCGTTTAATCCTTGAAGCATCAAATTTCCGGAGGGGTTTCTTTGCAGAACTGGGCCAATAGGTTGAAACTGATCCGGAAGACAATCATAAGGCCTCCGTTTTGGGCGAATTCGATATTCATTTTCCGGCTTTACTACTCTACAGTACTTTTCTGAATAGATCGTAACAGATTCTTACGTAAGCCATAAACATTCATGTCGTCCTTCAGAACTGATGTCAACCTCCAGTTACGGTAAATGAATCAACTTCCCAATGGTGGTCACTCTGCAAAGTTGTACTGCACACGAATCCCGAAAAATTGTGTATAACATTCTGAATGCATTTCCTATGTCAGACTGATCTTCGATTTCCCCTGGCGACTCGTCTTGTAGGCAAACTGTTTTCTAAAGCTCATAATTGTCTTACATTTCAGCTTACCATATGCTCAATTAATCGGTGGAATTTTGACAATCCCGGTGAAAATGTATCTTCGTGTCAACGGATTCTCTAACCTATACTGGGCATGGGGAGCTGAAGACGATGATATGTACGAAAGGTCGGTGTGAACCGGAAACCCTTTTGTCGATTCCTGAGTTGTGTTTGACGACTTTGATGTCTAGGTTGGTGATAATTTTTTTTCATTTTGACAGGCTAATGATAAACAAAATCCCAGTGACTCGTGCAGATCCCAAAGTATCTATGTTTCGAATGCTTCGGCATCGACCAAGTCCCGCCTTCCCATCAGACTTGAGGTGAGTAAACCTGTTATCTGTTCGCTGCTTCTGTAAAGAACCCACAGTTTTTTGTGTTCAGATAATGACGTCTGTTGGTAGTGGGAAACTTTAGGGTTTTTCAGTCAGGTTTTTTCGTCCTTTGAGTGAAAGCAATCCGTGCCGAAGTCTATAAACGCTGTACGTCTGTTTCGTCTTTATTTGGATCGTCAGCAGCGCGCATTTCACTGATCTACACGTGGATTTGAAACCGCGATCTCCCGGCCAGTAGATGAAGATTAAACCGTTTGGCCTCGAATGGCTGAACAGCCATGTGGTTAACTCGTACTTGGGCACACGACGAGTGAACCTTCCATCTGACAAGTCGTCACTCATGGAGTTAGTCAGCAAGTAATTACGCGATGTGAATTCTGCGATTGATAGATGAAAGATGCTATATCCTGTCCACGTGCCAACAATTCACAGAGTTGATCAGCCACTCGGGGCCGAATGGTTTAACCTTCAACTACTAGCTGGGAAGTCGTAGTTCCGAATCTCCTTGACGGTTCGTGAGATGCGCACAGTTGACGATTCTCAATAAGGATGAAACAGCTGTTCAGTTTTCTGCATAGACTAATTTCACTTACAGCACGAAATTTCCTTAAAAAACTTCAAGATCTCATACGACCATCACGAACTACCTGTCCCGAATTTCGCTAATTATGCAATGCCACACAGAAGCTAGTGCAATGAATTGGGACCCTCTCCACAATATAACAAACACCCCCTTATAAAGGTCATCTTTATCGTCCATGGTAAAACTACTTTAGGAAGCCATTATCTCACAAACGATAATTGGAGTGGCACCAGCGACTTTCATTTCGGCCCGAAACTGTACGCGACATCAGTATTAATATTCTTAATCGGCTGTGGACGTTCTGTCCAATAAATGGACAATTCAAGAACGAGGTAGAACATAAGGTTGACGGAAACTCGGGGACTGCGCCTACCTGATGAGCCCCAAGAAGAGCGAAACCGGTCGTGGGCTGTCGAAGAGTTTTCAGCAACCTTATGAGTAGTCCATTACGAATATACATGTATCGCGATATCTAGAATATCGTAGCAACTGGAACATGAGGCGGCCTGGTGCAGCACATTCATTTGCCTGAAATCATCACAAACGAGAGATTCAGCTGGGTTCCAGGTGAGTCTCTCGCAAAAACCAAATTGATTTGCAGATGAGTGTATTTCTCCAAAAACGAGGTTGTTTAAAGCTGCTCCAAGCCCTTACAAACGCATCAAACTATTACTATCATTACTATCATTATTATTAATAAGTGCACTGGTTTGCGCTCAATATCTTTTGGTAAGGTTACCGATTAAGAACGATTGCAACCGTTTTGTTAACATTGCCTGTTTTCAAAACCCAATGCAATTTCAGATCGCAGGTCCTTTCCTTGGGTAAATCTCGTTACCGACTTGATGGTCTCAACAGTCTGAACTTTACGGTGGTCTCACAGCAAGGCTACGCTTATGAAAACCCAACAAATGGAAACTGTTCTACCGAATGCAACAAGGTGGATAGATTGATGCCCAGAATGAATCGGATGGTGCACATGCGAATCGACGTGGGACGACCTCCGATTTGGCTAGTTCCACAACAATGAGCCTTCCATAATTATGGTTTTCATATATTTTATTTTACAAGCGAATATTTCGAAATATACTGTAAAGAGGAGACGTAGAACAAATCGTATTCTGTGCGAAAGGCTGAGGGATATGGGGATGCGACAAAGTGGGTTGTACAGCAATTTATTAAAACAAAAGGCAAAAGCTAACAGTTAATTAATAGACCTTAACACAGACGCAAATCACCATGTAGAAGCGGACCCAGGCTCGATATATCGCAGTCCGTTTGAAGGGAGAAGTTTATGTGAGGTATCCTTCAAGACCCCTTCATTTGATAGCAACCATTGAACCACTGGGATCACTTTTTAGCTGCTCAGTACTGGAGGAGTCTACTGCGGTAACCCACATACTTGGAACCCAAAAAGCCTCCGTTTCAATCCGATAAGCCAACTCAGACAACTGCTCCAGCGCTACCGGAAGGTCGTCATTGATCAGAACATAATCCCACATGTGACCATGCGATACTTCCAACCGCGCGGCTATTTGAAGCATCTCGTGCAGTTGAGTTTCCTGAGTAACAGTGAAAATTTTTTAGAAAACGTTAGGGACGGAAATCACTTGTGAATAACGAAGAAGTACTTTTCCGGCTAAGAATGCTCACTGAGCAATCTTGTGGACTGGACAGCATGACTACTACTTGAAAATGGAACGTACATTCAGCATGCTCTTCGAGAAATGATCTGTCAAACGAAATTGTGGACTGGACAGCATGACTACTACTTTAAAATGGAACGTACGTTCAGCTTGCTCTTCGAGAAATGATCTGTCAAACGAAGTTGATCCAAGGATGACGTAATGTTGGGACCAAGAGATCCCAGTTCTTCGTCAGACTTGCGTAATGACTGCCTTAGACGAATGAGATTGAGGGAGCCCAGACGTCGGTTAGCGCGATACGAACCAGTCAGTCTAGGCGTTGTAGGAACCGACCGGGCCGGTGAGGCCCCAGCTGATGGTGTGGAGCTTGAAGTGGACGCTTCAGCACTTCCAGGACTTCGTTGGACCATTCGAGTCTCCAGGAGCACATCCAGTGCAGGTGGTTTGATGAAAATGACGAAAGGTTTCAGTATGCTGGATCGAACCAACCGAAGGTTCTTTTGATGAGTGATTGAAAGGGAGAAAAACAAAGACTTCTTTTGGGATTTGTGTTCCATAACTCAAGGCAAAAGCTATACTCTTAAATTATTAACTTGATCGATCCCAGAATAACCTTTGGACACTACAAAATTGAAGCCATGCACATTACTTGGCACCGACTTTAGTTTGTCATCAATGCGTCATTTCTTACGCGATAGTCTGCCTCGAAAACAGCAACCTGTCCAGCTTGAATGATCTCCAGCACTGCGTCCAGACATAAGCCGATGGCTCCTTCCGTGGTCACTGGCGACTGGTCGATCAAGCTGTGGAGGGAAGACAGAAAACAAATAACGTGACAAACATGATTGGTCAAGCCATCGGATCACGTGGAAAGACAAGTTAGTGACAAGCTGTTTGTCAGGAGAGGATCTCAGGACAGCCATACTCCACATATTATCAAGCTGTATTATTAAACTAGCTACCAACATAATCCTCTATGAAGATTAGGACGAATCATTTTTTTGAAACCTCTCGCCTCAGACTTGACCTTATTTAGTTGAAGCTGCATTTTAGCGTTCATAGCATGCAAACGTATTTAGAGTTGATTTCGCAGTTTGATTATATATATATATATATATAGGTATATGATAACATAAGAGACTTGCATAGGTCGACCGGGACTGCATGGGACGGAATACTAGCCATAAATTCCTCTGCATAACTGGACATACAGAAGGCATCAAAATTAGTGATGTGGATAGAAAATTCGCGCAGACAATGTGTCCTATTTACAAGCAAGGGTTACTGTAGCCCACGATTTTTACACTGCCACTCCCACCTCTCCAATACGGATTTCGTTTTTCAATTTAAATCAGTCTAGAGGGAAAAGCCGAGTAGTGCTCTCCAGTTGTTACATTTTTGCTGGAAATCATGGGTGTTGCGCGCCTCATGAAATTTCCTGAAGCTTCGGCCCCTAAGTTTTCAATAAATTGGTAAGAACTGCACCATTCAGCCACGGTTGGCTAATCAGCAACATGACTGATTTACACTTTGTTGGGTTATAAGTTCACTGTCATTCTGTTGCGCGTTTCATGTCATCTGACGTGTTGTTGCCTTCTCACACGACCCGTGGAACACGATTTTCTGAATAGCCATCTGGTGAGATTTTGAGGGCGTGAGTATGAATTCCTCCTGGTAAGTGATGTTAGCCGATGCTGAAAAACCGAGAAGTGCTGCACAGATTTTTGCCCTTGTCCGGGCTAATTATCAGTGCACTTCTCACAGACCTCCAAGGAGAGGTTAGATCCACAGATCCGTTTGCGGTAAGCACGTGTAGGTTTACGAGAGGTTGCTCACTATCTGTGCCTTTCTTCCATGTGAGATGATCCATGTGTTTACGTGGATAAAAATGCTCATCGAGAAAGATTCTCGTGTGAATCAAAATCTTAGTTGAGTATCGGTCTCAGAGGAATTTAATTGACGTAAAAATGAAAGCCGAAAGATGTACAACTCAGTTTGCAGTCGATACTTGGAAAGGTGAGGGAAAGTGAGTAATTTATTATGATGAACATGAATAAGTCTGTTGGCATCAAGTTGGAATTGGCGCCCAGCTAAAAATCTGGGCAGCCCTGCACACCTATTTTACCCTTATTGCTCATCGGAGAGACTCGGACTCGCGCCTTCCAGGTTAGCAGTTGTCATCTGATCACGAGTCGCCGGTTGACAAAATGATTAACTGGCACTAAGCTAAGATTTAACACCTCTATCCTTCATTCACACAGTTCATATAACTTTATCCAGTTTCGTCTACTTACTGACATCCTCTTGTACTGAGGGACCACACGGGCAGTGGTATTTTTTCAATCTGAACGGATTACTCATAGCTTGTAGGTAGTGCGGAAATTCCATTCCGAAAATCTCATAACTCCTCGCCTGATGAATAATGTTGCTCTAGTTTTTTCACTACCCTGGTTAACTGTGCTCCAAACAACTGATCCCAGTAACAACCAAATCCACACTGCGGAGAACAGCACACGACTTCTTCGCATTTCGGCAAAAATAAGCTTGTACAAATGGGATTTTTAGTATACATTTAGTTGCATCGCCACCTTCTCAACTTTCGTCCTCTGTCGCCCAAATCGAGATCATTCTGACGGGTGGCCGCAGCAGTAGCTGTTCTACGTTGACAAAAATTGTGCCGTTACAGTCCACCTGCCATTGCTATAAGAATCCCACTGCGGTTTTCATGAAAGGTTGAAAATGGACACCGATATAATGGAGATGTACCGATCTTCTTAGTTTACAGAGTGATGGACAACTTCCACTCACAAGCTTTTGGTCACACCTGATGAAATGTGTGAGGTAGTCCTGGTCGAACACATAATACAAACTACTGACTTAGATGGGTATGGTGAGTTTCCAGCGCGGTCAGTTGAGATCATTGGAAGAAACGATACGTCCAAGTCAAAACAGTTAGTGCATCATGATAAATCTACAGTGAATATGGACTTTACGGGTTTTGCATAGAATCAGATGATGCATCGCTCTTGGTAGTATCAACAAGGTCTATCTGTCAGAAACCCAAATCGATACCTCTCTGTGCTGAAGCCAGCTACAAGGGTTTTCCTGGACAAAGAACGGAGAGGAAGGAACTTACCATTCGTGTAATAACAGTATCTCCCTCAGCTTAGTTCTCGATCTGAACCTCCCAAACGAGTGCTCCCGTCGAAACAATCACCAAAGGTGCATAGCGTATATTAACGCCCAAGACTTTGTCAGAAACATACGTACAGTACTTCGTATACAAAGTGTGTACGGCGACAACATTCTGGAAATTCTGACGTCTTCTGGATGCGCCATTGGTAATCGGCATTAGGCCAGTACTGAATAATGCTTGGCTGTTGGGCTCAGACTTTCGACCAGTCAGAGCTCCGCTTGATGCTGGACCGGTAATCGACCCGAACTTTTGGCCACTCTTGTGCGGGATAGGCTTCTCAGTCGTAGCAGCGCTTAGCTGCGAGCGATAAAGCGGTATCCGTATGGAATTCCGCTCAACAATCCGTCACATAAGTGAAGCTACGAGCGCAAATTGGATGGCCGTAACAATGTCTCGGTGAACGAAGTTACGATGCTTCAGGCTATACTCTCAGGCTATCGGTGCAGCAGGAATTTGGTTGATGATGGGTACAGTGACAGCTACCAAAACTCCCATCTTTGTGTCTGAGTAGACTTTTAGAAGCGCGCGTGTTTACCGACCACCCTTAAGTTGCTGCTGAATTCTCAATTCTTGCGTTCAAACAGTGATCTCATTCACTCTTTTTTAGCGATGGATCACATTTTTTCCCCAAAAGCACAATAAATTTCAGTCGTACAACGGTGAGTCTTTTCTCCCTCAGTAGTTCCAGTTACAACATGGAAACCGGAAATGATAGAACTCATATCTCAAGGATTGTTGCAAACATTCTAGAAACAGCCGCAGAAGTTTGTACGACAAAAAGTGGACTTCTTGCTTAGGGTAAAACAGAGCACCTCAGAAGGCCTTCAGAAAAGCCAAGAACTCAGTCATTGACCATTTGATAAATCACAAATCGGAATGCAAACCAACGGTCGAGGAGAAACCATCCACAACCTATTTGTTTGTTCTAATCTCAAAGTTACAGCGGACTGTAAAGCGTGAATGAGGATGTATGACAGGATGAAATCATTACATTATATTATTACATTATGTTGTCCGTTCATTATACATTTATTCATTATACATAACATCATTCAAAGCTTCATTACGAGGAGAAAGTGAATACAATCTAGTCAATCACCTGTAACCTGTATACAGTAAAAGCCGGCAGCACACCAATGAGTCTATTCTTCCCTTATAATCTCGGGTTTTAGAAATCGGTGTAATAAGACGACAGTATAAGCAGCTTTATTGATCAACAATTTGACCGCTCTGGGTAAACTTCTTCAGGAGTGAACTAATCGGAAAAATAAAAACAACCAAGGGTCGACTCGTGTTCTCAAAATTAGGGCACACATTGAAGGGTTTGTTTGATTGGTCGAGACGAAACAGTCAGGCTTATGAGTGAAAGCCCGGGGATAAGTATTCTCGCTATTGATACGTGTTGTTCATAATCCCGAAACGGAGCTGACACCGACTAACAGTCATTTCGGCTGGCAGGAGCAGGTTTTGTGTGAACTGCGAAAGCTTACGTACAGCATCGTTCTGTACGCCCTATTAAACCTTTTCAAACCGTCTCTCTAGGTGTTCGATAACAGCACATATCTCGGTCTGAAGTTCCAAGTGAGAAGTCGGAAACGGTGCTCCACGTGGGTGGGTACTGCATGAGGTAACATAATGCAGCTTATGTTCGCGATCTGAGAGGACAAAATGAACAGGGAGATCAGCTCTAGTTGTTGTGGTACCAGAAAGGTGAAAACTCATTCTAAATGTGTCGCAGCACAATTCGTCTCGGCTTATGGTAGTCACTGTAGAGGGGTCAATTGCAAAATGTGTTTTCACTTATGGCATTCCGATTTTCTCTCTTCAAAGAAATGTAGGTAAACAAGGGAACAAGAGGAGAGTCAGTGGGAATGGATGTCCAGGGGTTTCGGAGAAGCACTTACCCCTCCAACTCAGTACAAAACCGTTGCAACAGCATCTGTGTATATCTGACTACGGACAGGCGAACTCACCTCTCTGCTTCGACAAATGTGTTGAATTCATCGTCCGTAACGAACAAATAGTCGACACCATGCACTTCACCTTCCCTTGGCTTCCTGGTAGTGACTGTGTATTTAAATGACAAATCCAGCATGAAGAGCACTTACTGGGGTCAAGTTTTTTATAATCGGAGCGAAAAAATTGCAGTTTAAAACACACACACATAGACATGTAGGTAGACTTTGCTAGCTAGTTTCCACATTGTCTCTAAAAGTGCAAGGGAGCACTGACCATTGCGATGTTCGCAGATCAGAGTTATACCGGTTTCCGTTGAAGTGGCCTACGGGAAATATAAAATGATCGCGCTCAAAGAAAGAATAACATATCGGAACAGAGAACATGGTGCGATTTCCTGGGCCATTCACTCTTACACTTATGAGATTGAAATTCCGGTGGAATTCTTCTCGCATATGGTGCCTCTGACCTTTGACATAACAATCCTTCAATGGAAAACTAGTCTGCTGGAGCTGATTTCTTGTTGAAATCTCCCAAAAGGAGTTAACATCAAGAGGGAGGTGTGCTGTGTTAGTGACTCAGAATTACTAGTCAACTTTCAGATCAGAAGATTGACTTCGGCATACTGATCCACAAATCATAAAGCTTTCTCTTAGCTGTACCTGACTCGATTTAGCCAATAATTTCTCCTAGGATATGCACAAAGTATCAGCCACTGGTAGTACAGTAATTTCAATACGGAGTGAAGGGTGCTGAAAGTGGAATATGGCAAGAAGACATGCATTACTATCAGATGATTGCCGAGTTCCCAGGGATCACCATTAAGCTGCAATTATTATAGCACAATAAACGGTGTAGTTAGGGTAGATGACAAAAATTGGCTTATTTCCATCAATCTAAATGTGGGAGCTGATACGAATTATACTGAGTTGTTGCACTTAACTAGTTTGTCTCAGACATTGGACAGCAAGCATAATGAATAGTGAACTAATGAATGTATGAATGAACGAATGAATGGATGAACTGCTACTCTAGATGGAGCGAAAATGCCCTGGCCTCCTCATAAGGGATGTTTGAAAGCACCCAGGTACAAGTAAAAATGCCTAATGGAAGGCGTGTGCTATAATGCTTATTAGTCACCACGTGAGAAAATCTTCTGTGCAGTGATCTGCCGGTATCCCCTGCAGTTTATCGTCCACGAGGAATCTTAGGTAAAAAAAAACTGGATCGGATTATCCTGTTTACATCCGCCGAAGATCATTTATGTGAAAGTGCACTTTTGGACGTTCCCGTTCTACTTACTTCCAGGAATTTTCGAAAAGACATGTCGAAGGTGTTTAACTTTAGAAGGATAACCAGTAACAACAAATCGTACGGTTTCTGCACTGCAACAATGAAGTTTCCTTTGTGCCCCACTATTTCTCATCGCTCTCTTGAAGTTTTCCAATTCTTCTGAAGTGAATGCACTACATGCTCTTGTTTATCCGCGACTAGACGTGTCAGCGCAACACAGTGGAACTGAATCATAAGTCACCCTCACATCACCCTCTTTTGCACAGTCCTCCTCCTGTCGTGACGCTATTATTCTCGTAAGTCCACCCCAAAGGGTGTGGGAACACCGGACTCGAGTTTTGCTCTTATTAAGGCTCATCAGAACATCATTGGTCGTACTGGGGTTTGATCTCTCGACATCTGACGTGAAAGGCGGTCGTGTTCCATCAGCGCACGCTAGACACACCAAAATTAACATGTCTGAACAGGTGAACGGGTCCACAGTTGAGTGAGCTGATTGGTTTGCCGAACGCCTAGAAAGACGACCCAGTAACTGTCCTGGTTGCCCCAGCCTGTCACGATTTCCAAGTCGGGTGGCACCACGGGAACTTGAAACCTATTGAGTTATACTTTCCAGCCCCCTCTTCTGAGTCATCACAAACCGGTGCATTTTACACCTAGATGCTATATATATATATATATATATATATATATATATATATATAAAACCCTCAATCGGCATTCTGACTTTGGGATATTCCAACGAAAGGTGTTGTGGGCACATCTATGTTAATTTACCGACCAAGCAATTTCGTGTCCAGCCAATCAGGATCGAGTGATATGGCTGGGGAGTGTATCCGCTGTGCTCACCAGATAAACTGTTGTAGGTTACAGCTAGTCCTTTCGTAAGTCACGTCCAGTAATCTACGGCATTTGCCTCGTGATATTTCCTCTTGGAGAGTAGATAAGCTATCTATGGGATCAGAAAATGTATCCTCTTCGGCACTCATGGTTCATAACCTCTAGCGACAGTTGGAGTGGGAAAGAGCACCGTGTTCTCAAAAGTGTTTTCTTTCACCTTGGAATGATAAGCTCAGGAAGGAAGACTGTATTTTAGCCGAGGAAAGTCAGAACTGTGCGTTTCTGTTCCGTAGGCAAAGACGCGGTTTGATGATAGCAACTGTTGGTACGCAGTGAGAGGACTTTTTGCGGAATCCAGAAGTTTGATAATGTTTGGTCATGAGTGTCAAGTCTCAAATGGACACGTGAAGCACTAGTGATACCTGAAGATTATCAGCCTGAGTGGACTATTCCAAATATGCAAAGTATTTGCCTCTAAGGAGGTAATCTATGCAAAATTGCGTTCAAACTGCATTTTATTGCCCAGATGTCATCGGTGTCTGTTGAGTCACTGAAAACCAAACAATTATTTGGCGGTATTTAACAGTGAATCAAATGGTCATTTGAGTATGCTTCGTCATATATGGACTTTCCAAATAGCAACAGGAAATGAGCGGAAACGAGGCTTAATCTACAATTTTGGGCTTCAGCCTGGATCCTGTAGGTCACCCCACCGTACTCTGACTCCTATAGTCGCTAAACGTGAATTTGCTTAACAGTGGAAAATTTACTGGACGCCAATAAAATGGAACAGAGCAGATAGTTCAGGGTTACTGTAAAACAAACTGGAAAGTCTTTGTGCGGAGCAAATAGCCTTAATGAAACAGCTGAACTTCGATTAGTCGATGGGTGATTTTGTCAACCTACCTTACTTACTTGCACAACCATCAAGTCTAGATACGATACAATAATGTTCGTTTACAAGTAGAAGTACCGAGGACTTACTTCGTATTGGCTCGCGAAAATGAGTTGGATCTGTGTTGATCAGTTGCTGCACCAGCTCTGTTTTCCCAACTCCTGGAGGGCCTGGGATGGGAAGAATTGTTTTGCAGGGTCATTATGACTGACAGAAACTATTGCTTCTATGAGGACCGATTTTGTAACAGAAAAGTACCCATTGACATTCTGCCGAGATTAAAACACAGTGATTTGAGGAATTGTCCTTGCTGGAATGCAGCTCGCACAGGGCAAGGCAACTCAAAGTAGCGCGCATGGGAGACAGACCTAGGAGAGGGTTGTCACCGGTGTGAGTGCGTTTGTTAAACCAATGAAAGTGTTTGGCACAGAGGCGTGAAATGCACCCACATAAGTTTGGTTGCCAATAATTTTCTCCACAAAAAATAAAACCATAAAGATATAACCGATTAGTAAAGGGATGCGCTTTGAAGCTTTTAAATTCCCCCAAAAGGATAGACTTAAATTCAGCGGCTTTCAAAAAAAGGTGTTCATAACACTGGGAGGACTTTAGCGAAGCACTCATGAAGATACCATGTTTGATTTTTTGATTGCTTCGCTGCCAGGGGCAAGCTAAGATATTGAAAAATGTTTTGAGCCTCAAAGTGTCTCTCAAAGACAGTTCGTCAGATTCGTCAGATATACGTGGAATACCCCTGACTTTTGTAACATTCAAACACACTACTAGCAAAATGGTGTATAGTAATGAGGAAGCATGGTCTATGGTCTCTGGTCTGGCGCCCAAGCTCCGCTTCCGCATCTGATGGAAGGTGAAGGTTAGTACGGGAGTTCTGGAACCGATTTGCATTATGAGCTGCATGGTCCTGGATTTTTGCCAGCTTATCTGGCAGTGGGCTAGTATCTCCTTGACTCACGTTACGCCTGAGCAGTGTCACCGGACTTCAAGCGAGCTGTGTCTCGGTTTCATTTATCCGCAGACCAGCTTCCCGAATACACTTCAATAGAGATCTTCGGTGAACAGGAAGTTCTGGTTCCGAATATACCACCATATCGTCCCCGTACACAAGGACATTCTGTAGTCCCTTGGTTAAACGAAGCATCAAGCGTCGGAAAGTGAAGTGGGTAACCTTCAAACTTGACTGAGCCATAGTTTATCATCAGTTTGACCCGTTTTAAGTCCACTACGGATTCTGCGTTCTTGGAGAAATCTGCTCCCGAAGAATTTCGCTTTAACTCTGGGCTAATCAGGAACCCGCACTGCACGGACCTGTCCCCTAGGCGCATTGACTGTCCGTTACTTTTCAGTCGGTATCCACCCACTGCCCTAGCGGCTAGTGCGCACAGTTTGTATTCAGCTTCGTTCCCTCACTGCCTCAGTGACACCTCTGCCCCTATATCGATTAAGCACAGTTCCTTTTTCCCGTTTATCTCAATAACGGCCTGTATCGTAGCCTGTGTCACGGCACTGATCGCAACCCACCCGGGAAAAGAAGTGGCCAGGCAGGCCACAGTTGTAGCATCGGCTCGTTCGAACGTGCCTCCGCGATTCTGTCACCATGGCGGCCAGCTGTTCGGTTAGTCGGTCCGCTCGGGTCCGCAGGTCCTGCAATGGCGAATCATGCTGTTTCTCCTGTGACTGCAATATGACCAGTGACGTCTCGGTCAATTCCCTCGACAGAGGCACCAGCTCATCCACGCTCAACTGGCCGGTCGCTCTCGTCAACCGCAAATGGACACGAAGCGCCGGCTGCACATATTCGACTACCTGTGAGACAGCAACTGCTGGTGCGACATGCTTTGCAGTCCCGGAAAGGCACCATCCAGTCACTGCTGCAGACTGGCGAAGAATACGGTCGGGTCGCATCCCGGTTCCATCCTGGCCTCCTTTAACCGCCTAATGATCCCATTCTCACCCGTCCTCTTAGACGTTCCTTGGATGTTGAACAATAGTAAACGAACACTGCAAAGCGATTCCAGAAATTTCGCAATAACAACCTTCCATCAGTTGTGAGGGCAGACCTTGGACACCAGACCATAGACTACTCATGTGCCTCACCAGTATTATACAACGTTATACCAGTATACTACTACTCATAGGTTCACAAATGGGATCAGCATTTTTTAGCTAATTTTTGTCAAGGTGTTTTCGATATAGAGACCACAGTGAGTGTTCATTTATAAATACTGTGACCAGTATTTATTGTATTTGGGCGATTTCTAAACGGGAAAACATTGAAAACTGCAAAATGTTGAACGTCAACCAGGATAAGTGAAGAAGCTGATCAAAGGTGTTTGCTGTGGTTTAACTGAGGTGAAAGTGAGTAAGTGGTTCGGCGTTTGATGTTACACACCAACCTTCAGTATAAGAAACGTGTATGCACAGACTATCCAGCCTGGAAGAGTTGTCAGGTTGCAAACAAGATTAAAGGTAGTGAAGTTTCTTATCTTTAAGAATTCAACCACCCTCTTAGAATATTCCAGGAATAGTGATGAACAACAAAACGTTGAAGTCCAGGTTTTGAATGCAACCAATGCCAAGGTGATCGTTGATTTACCACAGATCTGCTACTCTCAACACAGAAACACTGATCAGTCTTTCGGTTCTCAGATCCCAGATATGAGTGCCATTTGTATCTACTCGAAGATAACTGTACCGCACAGACGATTCATTATAGTCGCGTCACCAACCTGTGGAGGTGGAAGTTACATAATCCGGTTCGACGGGTGTGAGATAACCAGTGGAATTATTTTCAGGTTGTATGGTCGAGTTTTATTGTAGTCAGTCAACTACCTCAGTAGGACCCGCATGAATCATGATAGGCTGTCCTAGATACAAACCTAATAACGGAAATTGTACAATAATACTGGTCCATCAATAGGTGCACTGCAACATTCTGGTCTCGTCATCACTCTTCAGTTATACGCTAGTTACCCGAAAAAATACCAATAAAGCTTTCGGAGATTTCTTAGACGTCAATCTTCAAGTCGGAAGTCAAATTCAGTGCTTAGAATGCACTGCTAAGCATGATGCAAGTTAAATACACCACCGATCGACTATACTTGGTCCGCGGTCAGTGGAGGGAGTGGTGCGGATTCCTAGGAGAAATGCAGCGGTGGCGATTCCACGTGAGGGTATGCAGTATTTCTGTGGTCATTTGAATTTTACATAAACCAGTTTATTTCGCCTGTAACTGTTTCAACTGAGGTAGATTTTCATGATCTCATATTTACCTCAGATATGAATAGTTGTCACGGATATAATTTGGATTCCTGGCGGAAAATAATCCTATGCGTACTGTTTGTTGAGAAGGCCAGAAAATGGATGGAAAAATGGGACACCCTCATTAGTTGAATGACTTACGTAACATCAAGAACATTTGGCATTCAAACGACAAGGATTTCAAATGACAATATCACTTGTAATGTTGATGGAGACTGTTCGGCAGGTCACTACCTGTTCTGCCCTTTTTGATGTACACGAAGTAAACGAGTTTCCACCTATTCAATTTCATATTTGGACACTAAATTGTGCGTAAGTGGAGTTATATACTTATCTGCAAATGAAGTTGAAGTTAACGGCAAACTCTACATGGATGTCTTCTTCGTGATATTCCTCAATAGAATCTGATGAGAGGAGGTTGTTCCATATTTAATGGATAATGTTCCAACTGGAACACCAGGTGTTTCTTGTCTAGTGTATTTGGCTGAAGAGTATCATAAACAAGAAGTTCAGCTGGGGTTCAGCTGATTCCCACCAACTGAATTTATGACTGAATACATAACTCGACGAAGATGTTAGTTTAATGCCGAGCATTTGCGAGGAGCCAGAAAATAAACGGCAACGTCTCTTACCGACTAGTACGATTGGTCTATAGAAGCCTTCTTCAGGAAAATAGCGTTCGACTTCTTCGTAGAATACTGGTTCTGGAAAATAGTTGAAACGAGTTGATCAGTATTTGATTCTGGATGCCTGGAAACTTTTACAAGAAAAAATCGCTTTACTTTCATTTCCTACTTCGCTTGGCGCTGGTTACATACGACAGCGACTCACTTCCCAACCAATAATCTCCTCTGAATCTCTAATACCTCGACGTCTGATTTTTTTGATGTTTTGGTGATCACTCTTGGTTAAACTGCTTCAGTTTCTGCAGTAAGGTAGTTGCAGTCAAGTCAATACCTAGCGACGTCATAAAGGTAGCTGGTCAGCCTCAAGAGTTCACTTAGAAAATACCAATTACCAAAAAAAGCAATCTAGCAAACGCGTTGACGCTCGGGTTTACACACCTTGTCATTGATGCGAACTGGGGAGTGTGGACTTTCGGGTGTCTTTCTGCTTTTTTGGAGTTCATTAACAGTTCCTAACCCTTAGGTGTTCATGCCGCATGCATGCGTTGTTAGAGAACAAGCATGGTGCTAAACAGAGTATGGTTGTTCATTTAAACACTACCTTGTCTATAAAGTAAATAAACTAACCTAGTTTAAGTAAGTTGCTAATCAGTATGTCATCAGCGTTCGAAATGATTGGGATACGTTCACAGAGAGACTTACCCTCACTGCTTCCTTCGTGCGTTAACCGATATCCACTCTTCCTTTTAAAAAAATAAGACAACTGGGTGTGTCAGAACTATTCATTGGCCAGTATACTCATTAGGTTGTGTAGTCATAGCCATAGTGATTTCAAGATCCGACTAATTATAGTAACAAAAGGATGATGTAGGGATGTGTCTCTAAACGAAGATTCGGAAAATACGTGTACTAGAAGTGTAGCACTAACAACGATGAGGTGAAGTTACTACAGAGACTGACGAGAACTTTTGGACTCATGTTACAATGTTGGCAGCTAGATTACTGAACACTACTCAGAAGGATAATACAAGGTTTTTCTGAAGAAATTAGACATTTCTGTACTTTCTTGAGAGAGAGAAGGTACAGCACAACGACTGACCGAATCAGCTCAAGATTTTTCTGTCAGACTACGAGACAATATACAGGTTGCTGCCTGCATCGTGTTTTGGTTCCCGAACAGATCTAGTATCAGCGTCCATGTAGCTGTAGGTGGAGATAACAAATGCATGTGTGTCGTCTTGTTAGTCGGTTGTTTCACTTCCCTACTTTGGGCAACTGGTACGCTGGACCAAATTAGTCAAAAAAAAATAATTCTGGATCCTTTTAACTCATTTGCAGTTGGTCGGACAATACCATGTGTTCCTTTTATGCAATGAGGAATTGACTTCTAAGGAGATGTTTGTTTTCCATGGACATTTAGAAACACAAAAGCCAGGAATACCTACCATGCTTTGTGTGACTTGCTAGGAATGAGACCAACGCGTCCTAGTCCCGGTTGGTTGGCATTACTGCCTAAAACAGAAGCTACTGGTCCGCCGGGGGCGAATTCTACCTGCAAATATAGAGGCAAAAGCAATGAGATATGAAGAAGTGTATATACCCGTCATAAAAAGTGCACTGAGACAATCATCCCGTCTACAGTATAGTTTCTTTCGTAAATGCTCAAAGCCACATCAAACGTCGGACGGATTCTGCGTTAAGTTATACCGATAGACTTGCGAATTACCCCCAACAAAGACCTATAAACATCTGCTTTCATATCACCATTTAAAAGTCCGCCACCTATCCTGGCATGATAATTATAGTTGACAGGGAAACAGTGGACTCGAGTTTCACTCTTATGAAAGCTCACCATCGGTGCCGTGTTGGGATTAGAAACTCTGAAGCGGGCGTGTTACTACTACTCTATCAGCACAACCTGAACAAAACTAAATCATGTTGTCTGAACAGTATAGCGTGAGTGTTTTAACTGAGCCAGACAAAGTAACCATTTCTACTCACTGAAAACTAACCTTGATAGCCTTCCACCAGTTAGGATCGTCCGTTTTTATTAGTCGTAGAATCTCACCTTTCAAAAAAGCAAGACCCGCTTCTGGATGAGGGATCAGCGGGTCCGACAGTGGGCTATAGGAGAATAAGGTTCTGACGTGAACCTGAATAGAAATAAAGGATATGATGAATGGTCACGTGACGTTTCATGGCCAAGTACCAAAGCTGGACTGGTTGCCTTTACAGAAATGCCAAAATGATACGCCTCGTTATAAGTATTTAAGACGGTTAGTAAAACCACCAGTATCGTTTACTTTTGAAGGGGAGGAGCACACATAGAAAAGGCAAACACTGTTAGCGGAGGGAAAGAGGGGAAACGTCAAGACAGGGCACGCTAAATGCTACTGAAGATGCAGAAAGTGCTAGCACAATCAAGACTAGCGCCTCGAGCACAGTGTCCGGTAAACTAATAAAAATTATACGGTTATTACAGATGCTACTAATACTTAGTTATTACGAATACGATCGCAAACATAAGGTTAGAAATACAAGAGAGTCCACAAAGAGAAAGATAGTGCCGTCACAGTCAGTCGCGGCAGACTGATTCCTAAAATACGAAAAGGAGTTTCTCATGAAAATCAGTAGTGAACGGCGCCTACCACTACTGTTAATACATCCCCTATTAGGGCGGCTACCACTGCACTCTATAGGGGTCACGGAACCTGGGAAACCTTGTTCAGACTCAAAGACCTCACTGTATTTGCCACAACACACAAACAATTAGTTATTCTAACAAGTTATTACAAAGTTAACTGTGTTTGTTTAGAACTAGAATTACCGGTCAACATTAAGGTCTCAGCGGTCTGAATAATCAATCACCTCTCGATAAAGGGTAGGATCGATAATCACCCCCGTAGTTTAGTGTCATAATTTTGCACCCACTTGAAAATAGGATTAGCTCTAAAATGTTTCAGATAAATTTATCTGGAAAACACTAATATTTATGATGTAAACTTGGTCCTGTAACTGAAACCAATCTATGCTGCAAAGCCAAGGAGCTTTGTGCTTCACTCACGAAGCCAAATCCAAACCAAAAGTTCCGATTTTTTTCAAACTAACAAAAACTAGTATTTATTTTCTATCTGGTGCACTCTTTTTGAGGCATAATTCTACTGAATGATTGTCTGGAAATCGCCAGGGCGTAATACAGGCTTGTTAATCGCTCAGTAGGATAGACTCGGAGCGTCCCATTAGACCGTGATATATGGGCTACTTCCGTGCGTAAAACATGGACACACTACAGTCGTCGCAGACAACCTTCCTTTCAGAACGGGTTCAAAACCCATTTGCTCAAACGATGTTCTGCCGGAATGAAACCAACATCCCCAGAGCTGCAACGCGGAATCGGCTGGTTTGTAACCAAGGCGTTTCTGCCACCAGCACGATTCCTATGATGCGGTGGCATATGAGCCTACTTCGTGCTCTCGTCCACCGTTTCTGATGGAGACAGACCAATAAACAACCAATCACCCGTTTCTGTGTGCAACGAACTGAGCGGACAGGTACACACTCTTAGCGTGTGGTTCATCATGTTGTCAAGGTAAACGGCAACGACAGAGTCGGGTTTGTGGGGACCGTCTACTGCGAGAACAAAAAATCGTGGGCTGCCGAAGAGTTTTCAGCAACCTTGTGATAGTGTCTCATCAGTTATGTGTTGCTGTCACCGCATGACTTCTTCCCTGACGATGAACAAAAAGGACGACTTGGTTAGAAACTGCACGTGGTCCGAATGCGAGGAAAACAGGGTTGATGTGCCACATCAAACAAACCACCGAGCTGCTTTGGATGGGTTCTGAGACATGCGGACTGAATGAAGAACTAGAGAAACCATCATCACTCAGATAGATATCCTATCTGCGGGAGGAAGTAATAATAAGGAAAGCCTAATGACACCAGAAGAACCTGCAGCACGGGACCCCTGGTATCAAACCAGTTAGGACGGTGCGAGCCTTTTTTACTGTCTACAAATAACACTCAATGTTGGGATGAGTTGTAGCGTAATCGGGTAAACCAAGTCCTACATAACTCGGCAAAATGCGAGGAAAAGTACAATCACCATACAGACCGTTTTTTCTTGCGGTGATACTGCCCCCGCAGCCCCAAAGAAAGTCCAAATAAAGAATCTGTGCACAAATGCGCATACGTGAGGAGAATAACGGTTGATCGCAATGTGAAAAAAAGCCCTAAAACAAAGTTCGCACATCCCAGTACACCTCTTGCCAAACTACTTAGTGAGTTAGTAAGTTAAAACACTGTCTTGACGCATTGTGTTCATTCGCCGTGTCCTGCACCTTCGGTTTGTGTAAGCATACATCCTAACAATCTCAGCCATGGATCAGTGCATTCAGATATCCCTTACCACCTCTTGAGAGTGATTTGTGGATTTGTCTTTTTTCGATATGTCGCTACCTCTTACGGTCACACAATTATTAAATACTAAAAACGTGTTGTTGTCAAAACAAAACAAGTCCGCGCAACCAAACAGAATCGGGTTTCGGAACCAAATTGAACCAAATACAATGGAATAACTCTAGTCAACTAAGTTTATCGTTTTAGCCTTCTTTGATGGACAAGCAGGCATGTTTATGACGTACGTGTTGTGCAACTGAGATAGATAACTAACCAAACAACTGACTCACTAACGAAATTGGACTTTCTCAACCGGATTTGTGTAGCCGAACCTGTGCGCTAACTTGTAGATGATAGGTTAAAGTACTTAAAATGATCTTATAATCTTTCAAGAAAAGTTGTGATGATCTGTGTCAAATAACTTGGCATATCTACCCCGCCATTCAAAACCATTGGCATCAATCCTTCCTGTTCGATTCGGAAGATGCAGAAACGCATGACGAAAGTGTAACCAATGTAAACACCATCACCATAATCATATCCTTGATTGTATTCGTCAATACCATCGTCACTGGCAACGATATCATGACCTGGAATTCCAGGCTATGAACCAGATGCTCAAATTGTTGGCTGAATATGAGTAGCTTACCTGATTCTGGTCTGGTGTTTTTTGCGTCAGTGTTGATGGTGTCAGATTTAGCTTGACCTCACCGGTTGTTTTGAGCTAGGGGATAAGGCAAACAAAATGCGGAAGTAATTAGAATCAGTAAGACCTATTTAGTAGTATTCTAGGTTTTTCATCGTATTGGTCGAAGTATTAGGACTGAATTCCACCGGGATTGTGCTGGACCAGCTTTGCTTGGACTTATTTTAAAGTCAAGAAATGTATGTGAACTAGTGGATAACTTATCATTTGGCAAACCGTAATAGCACGATAGGACCTCGAGAAAAAAAGAGCCCGAAAAGACTACCGACCACAGGATCTTGTACGATGTAGAACCATATATCATATAGGTCAGTTGTACCAATACTAAGAAAGGTTCAATAATGTCGAATAAACAAACAAGCCAGTAGCAGTGCGTGATTTACAAAGAATACGACTGTTTGAGAGCCACCGAAACCACTTGGACTTCAAAAAATTCACTTCTGTTCAGGAGATTCAAAGTGTGTGCATAAGGGCTTTGATCTAATACTGATCTAACACTGATTTAATATTGGATAAACAGGCGTGTAGAAATAAGTGGAAATGAATGATCTTACTAATAACTGGACGACTTCCATCGGGCCTTTACCTTGGACGGCTATACCATTGATTTTTCGAATAGCATCTCCAGCATCAATTGCCTCTGAGGACCGAAAAGTAATAAAATGGGACATAAGGAGTACGATGAAAGAGTAAGGAATGATGTTTGCTAATAATTCGTAATTCAACTCACATCAGTTAAATACGAAACGAACGTCACTACTTAAATGTACAGGTTGCTCGCTTATTCCGACAGTACGTAGATCCTTTGCGCCATGTTGTTCATTCCCCCCAAAGGAAAATTGTATTTAGGGGCGTCATATGATCCATCACACGGATGTTTCCCATTAGGACATACGATTCACAACAAAAAACGAACACAGTATAGACCTAACAAACTACGACGACCATTTTCTCCCTTCTTGAGACTCTTCAAGTAGTCGGTGTCCCCGAGTTTCCGTCACCTTATGTTCTAATTGAACACCAGTCGGGGAAAATTCGCTAAATGCTCTCAGTTGCTTACCTGACGAGCCTCAGGATGGGCGAAACCGATCGTAGACCACCAGAGTTTTCAGCAACCCTATGAGTAGTGTGTTACCTCTAGAAAATGTATTGCGAATTCTCAAATATCACACTAACTGAGACATGAGGCGGACTGGTGCGGCTTATCCAGTTAACGAAAACCATTGTAAATAAAAAATTCAGCCGGGTACAGTTGAGTCTTCCATCAAAACCAAATTCTTAGACAAATGAGAGCACTTAACAACTGAACATGGTTCCACAAGATATAGACTGGTACTAGAATAGGCTGGAGTAATGACGTTGTATTTATTAGAGACTGTCAAGTCGTGTCAATCACATAGCGATAAGAAATTCTTACTGACAGTCTGACAGTCTTCACGCATATAGGTAATGATTGGTTAGTGTCTCACTCTGAAAATCATTTGTGTTTGTTTTGCGAGAGTTCTGTCCACATACGGTAGTAGTGTGGTCGATTGCAACTCTTTCCAGAACACCTTATTCAAGTCCATTTCCGAGCTCGTTGCTATCCAAAAGGGGGATCTGTTCTCCGGATTTCTCCATCAAATCAATAAAGTTATGCAAATGCCTCGAGGTTAAGTTAAGTAAACATATATATTCCTATCGCTTTCGTGATACAATAATTCTACGGAAAATCGGATAAATGACCAGCTGCCAGTCTGTGGGACCCGGGCCTCGGAACAGAAATACCCAAATAATCTGCTGCAACCTTGTCCAAGAAATCACCTAAACTGTTCACCTTTAGATACAAGGTGTATGAATGAGGAGAGGGGTGAGCAGTGTCCAACGTGAAACGCAACAGGTGTACACCACAGGACAGATTAAAGATTTGGAAATCGGTGCACCAGGCCACAAAGTACAGTCAAGGATTCTTCCAAACTCATGAATAACAGAGTTTTCTCTCAAGAAAAACTCCTCTGAAGGAGATTATTCCTTCAAAATTCTAAAACTGAGATATGGTTTACGGCAACTCCTGAGAAGTATAATATCTTCCGTCAACTTAAATGCTTTCTTGAGTGTTCGGTTTGAACTGCCGTCCAGCAAGAGACAAAAGGGCTAGTGCGTAGGCTATTTTTAGCACTTTTCATGAAAACCAACCAATTGTTTCTAAATAATTGTTCGTACAAGGAGGAAAATCAACAGAATTCGTTCGCCTTTTGTGTAGTGGCATTTTTACCTCCTTGGTTATTTGAAGGGACAATAGACAAAACTATACTGAGCTTGCCCTTTTTTAGGACGTGAAAGTAATGCAAACACACGTGGTCCTTGAAGACCCAATTTAATTTTTGGATGGGCTAGGAAGCTTAAGCTTGAGCCATTGTCTGCATGGTTAGACCATCTCTCGGGGTTTTTCTTCACTTTTATCCAGGCCAAAAGAATCTGTTGTTGTCTGAGGACAAACAGTTCGTTTGTGTTTCACGCCAGTCATGCATTAACTTGACCACACGGGTGAAAAGTTTCCTTTTTTCTTCAGCTTACAGGCCACCATCGTTTTGAAATATAAGCGTGCAACCTAAAGCGGCATCATTTATCTAACTAACGGAACTCTTTCAGAGTCTTTCAGAACCTCTTTCAGAGGCAGGAATTTCCATTAGTCCTATTTCGATCCAGGTGAGAATAAACGCACACTTGCGAATTACGATGGTGCCAAAGGTAGATTGAAACGGAACTGTCGCTGGACAAAGGCCAGCTCAGCCATATCCACTTGCTTGGTGTGATGCTACCTAGAAGACTGATAGAGACATTCGGAGAGCCTTGTGAGTAACACAGTGTCAGGAAACAGATGAAAAAGCTACACATTTGCGCGCGAACGTACGCGCGGAACACTTTACACTGAAGAGGACTCACTGCTTCGGTCGGCTGCCCCACCACTCATAATCCGTGTGACTGAGACGGTACCATTATGTTCATTGATCTTTACTGTCGCCCCCAGTGGTTCATCTTCTTTTATCAAAGTAACAATCTGTAAGCGAGAGTGGTTGGTGGATCTTGTACGAAAGCGAACCATACTTTCATAGTGACATCGTCTTCGTCTACATCGTGACATATTTCTGGTAATGTGGGTCCATAAGCTTTGTTTGCAATTATATCATGACAAAGAAGTATTGACTAAGTACAGACAACTCTATTACCGACTGGAGAAATTACCTTTATGTGTGGTATGGAGAGAAGATTTACAAGCTGTTCTGCCTCACCAAGGTAATGATGGCAACGTAAATGATCATAAGCCTTGAAATATCAAATTACAAAACTGACGAACCTCAATAGCTACACTCTTTGCATTTGAACAAATTGGGGCCGGCTTCGGCTGTGACAAAAGCGTTTCCAGTTTACTGTACATCTACAGAGTCTGAGGCTACACTGCTTCTTTGGTACCTGAACTATCGGACTTTCCATGGGATTATGTCGCCGTTCGATCCACGCCGACAACTGGAGGCTGTCGCAGCTGTGATTGTTACCTGATTGGTCACCATCTCCTGACCAATGAAAACTCAGGAAAACGATAGCGTAGCCAGAGCGCCTGACGTGTTTAATCAATGCCATTTCTCCTTAGGGATGCGTAGACCGGGGATTGGAAAATGTCAGTCCACTGGCGCATTCACTACCTACCTTAGGAAACAGTCTGAATAGGTAATCCTTTACTGCAGCTTACGGAGCGACTCAGAAACGTGTTTATTTAGTGAGCTTCTGAAGCAGATATTTATGGCGATCTTCGTCAAGTGACATTCAGAGCAAAAAAGACACCCCAGATGACTGGGTCAGAAATTCCTAAAGTGAAAATCACCATTGGCGAGACTGATTGACTAGATGTGATGAACAGTGAAATACGAGCGTTGTGACAAGCCTCTGTCCCACGCTGGTTAGCATTGGATACATGGCCAGATGCTTTTGGTGGTCGATGTAGGTGGTTTAGCTGCTTTGTCTCAATGATTAAAAGCTCGGCACGAATCAGAAGATTGGCTGAATACAGGTTTCGTGCATATATTTTGCGGAATTATATTTTTATCATATGGAAACTTAGAATTCCTGTACGAACTTCCAACAGTCTTCAAACCGCAAAATTAGCCCTAAATAAACATCTGATGCCTGTTTTCTGAACCGTAATCACACGGAAATTCCTATGTACACTCCTAGCATTTTCGGTTACTTTCATACATCACAGAATTACACCACCATCAGGACCACTGGGGCTTCATGCAATTCACATATCGGTTACTTCTTGGTTAACGCATTTTGCAGAAGCAACTATCCTGCCGAAGTAGTAGGATGTGAATTCCAATATCTGCCGCGGAAATCTCCACGCCACTACTTTCGATCTGTCAGTTAATGCTCAAAACCTGTATGTGCGAGCCCCACAGTTAGAATGACGATCAGTTTATTTCATCACGACATTCCACTTCGGTAGGTTCCTTTTTCAGATGCCTCGAGGTCTGAAAGAAGGTGGTTAATCTTTATCTTCGTACCTCATAATCATTTCATGTCAGTCCAGTAAAACATCATATTGAAATTAGATCTCTCATCATAGTCAGTTGGTGATTTCCCGGAGGGGAAATAACCGAAGCAAACCTTATAAGATACTGATTGTTTGTGTGATGAGATCCCGAGACGGGTCACATCAATAGTTAGAGACATTGTCAGACATGGCTAGTCGCGCCCTCACTGGTGTTCGTGCATCCATGCTATTGCCTTCAATGCATAGCTCCCATCCCAATACAGCCACTTAACAGTCCACTGACAGTGGTATATTTACGCAACAATTTATCAGTTCCCGCCTCCAATGCGCAGCTACCTACCTCACCTCCCCAAATCATCGGTGAACGGAACTGTGGCAGCTACAACCACTATACGACAAGTACACGGTTCTTACAGCTGACGCTGATATCTTCAAACTCCGAATATGGCTGACTGATCGACAACCACATCTGTGTCTGTCTCTCGACCTTAGCCCTGACCCGGCCTTCACGTGAACTCTTAATTGGTTGATTCGAAATCAGATCGATGAATTAGAGCTTCTGTGCCATCTTTTCTAAATCACAGGCCACCCGAACAACCGTCATGGTCGAATGCATTAATGATACCTCATGAACAGAACGGTGTGTAAGGAAACTCAACAGCAAAACAGCAATACATTTGACACAAAATCGACGAGCTTAGCAGAGGTATTAGCTAAGTTTCCGCTACGTCGGCCACTTTACACAAACGAAGCTAGTGCACTGTGTTATCAGATACTTGGACAACTGCGAGAACATCTCTCCGAGAAGCCACCAAAAGTAGGAGTAGATCACTTGCAATATCCAACACTTGCCAATATTTTAGTCACTGAAGACGGCTTTGCATACGTACGTCCACTCACAAACAAGAAGCCAGGGTTCCAATCCTCACAGGATTGGCTGGCGGCCTTCTCGCAAACTTTACGAAGTCACACACAATCTACTGACTCCAAGGATTCAGAAACGTTCCAGGCACTTGTGGACAACTTGTGTTCTGAAAACTTCACCTATAACCAACTCAAAGAGCGTATAGTTGTTTGGCAACGGACTTGCCTTTATTTATCTTCCCTTGGAATACAAAACAGAAGAGACATTGATAAGATGTTGCAGGGTCTGCATCAACGAAGTTCTCAAGCACAGTCTTATCGAATACTTAGTGGAGAAGTCAAAAAGTTAGAAGAAAAACAAATTACGCGGGGCAGCCTCACGCGAAAATCTGATGGTTCGCCGGTGATGGATTCGAAACCCGCTTCATGCGTGGGAAAGGTTGGTGGACTGGACGAAAGAGAAGCCTTTAAGTGTTGGACAGAAAAATGGCAGCACGTCAATGCGGAATATCTTGCTAGACAGGTTACCAGACAAGGACCCGCCGCGAATACAGGATATACTGGGAAGCTTCGGGTGACCACCAAAAGCTTGTCGATTCCTGAATTCCCAACTTCAGTTGACACCAGAAGCTCCAAACAAAATACGCAAGCACCTCTACCAGAAAACTCCGTAGAAGCGTCGAATTTCAGACGATGCACAGAACAAAACATCGTGGACGACAACTCCTTCTCCCACATGGACACTTTGAAGGCGATGTATTCAAATTTCATTAGCCGACCTCTTATACTCCTCAGGCAAAGTCTCAGGGACTCCCGGAACCAGCCTCACTCGATGAGAGCTCCACATGAGTGTGAAACTTTGTCTCAGTTGCAACATTTGTTAAGATCCTCCAGTGACCACAGACCATCGAAAGTTGTAAAAAGACCTTTAAACGAGTGTCATGTATAATATCCGGGCTGGTGCAAAAATTGCACGAAGTAAATGTATTGTGAACCAGTGTGTTAGTGAAACAGTAGTCTCGGGGTAGTGATCTTTCCGGTGCTATTTACTGGTTGATTTAGAAGTTGGCTAAGACAAATGGCGTGGGCAATCTTTGCCTGTAATTCTCATTGTCTTTAAGTCACTGCAAACAATCTACGTGATGGTGCAGTACTTCTCTCTTATCAGGAATGATCCATCGAATTCCTCAGAAAGCTTCCCGAGTAGGGATAACCTACCAAGTTCTTAGTTGACATATTTAGGCAAACAAGAAGCTCCGAGAGTGAAGAAACATACTAGCAGTCAAGTTTTTCTATTTGAACTGGGGGAACTAAAATCCCGCGTTAGAACAGCATTTTCAAAGGGGAAAGTGCTTTCCTGATTAGCGGGACTACCATATCCTAGCCTCTCACGTGTAGCCCCGCTCTATGGAGCATTCGAATTGGGTACCAATACGGGCGTTCGCATGGCATATACATTGTCATGTAGTCTTTAAGGGTTTTCTCAGGGGATAGTGTTAAAACCATGGTACACTGGACAGGTCATTTTGATGAGAAATTATCAAATATTGTGATTATTATTACACCGCTTAGCACTACTATGGACCGGTCCATTTTGACCATACACTCTTTTCAAGGTGTGCTCACCCATTCACTGATAAAAGATAAAATTTATACCAGAGGTTCCGAAACAAGCAATGGAATCTAGAACCCCTTCACACATATATATAAGATCAGTCTAGCAAGTGAACGGTCACTACCATCGGCATTACTTTATCAGCTAGCTGATTAGAACATTAGCTTTGAGCCAAGAAGTATGTGAACCCCGAGAAGCTCGCTCGAACTAGGTCTTTCGCACTCGTTGACGTTCGTTCGATCAGAGCAGTTATTGATGACATGGGTATCTGACTATAATATGTAATAATAATAGTCGCTCAGTTGCAACACTCTTCCGGTGCCTAGTTGACACACCACTAGGAAACACAAGGGCTGAGATACTTCCAGGTTGCCCAAGCCTAGGCAGGAGCAGTCGAGATGAAGAGGTTGGCTTCAAACCATGGACGTTCCGGTCAGTAAATTCGCGCTTGAATCACTGAGCCATCTCGAGCTCAAAAGAATATGATAGGAGACTCAACTGAATCCGGCCGGATGCATTGTTTACGGTGGTTCGCTTCAAGTGAGTGTGATACATCAGGCTACTGCGTTTCATTTGGTACGATATTCGAGAGATCGCAGTACGCTGTTGCCTGAACGTAATGCACTACTCGCAAGGTTGCTGAAAATGCCTCAAGAGCCCACGAGCGCTTTCGTCGTTCTTGAAGTTCATCAGACGTGGTCCGCGAGTTCCCGTCAACTTTATGTTCGACTAAAACCCAAGTAAGACCGGTATGACCTAAGCGCAAGGTGGCCGTTCATTGTCCATCTACGGTAAAGAACACAAACATGAAATCTACCATCGTGGATGCCGTCCCATATACCCAACATCCTTACTAGTGAGTAGTGAGCTAGGCACTTGTAATTATCACGGTACCTATTGCTCCCTGTTTCGGCTGTCAGCGGCAGTCTCCGTGAGCCTCAGAAAGGGTTGAATGGAGTCGTCCGGTGTTAGATAAAATCACACACCCGAAGGATAGGCTAACGAAAAACAGCATCAATTCAAATCCGGTTCCATCTAGTACGCCAGGCGAAAAAGATGAGACAAACTGGATCTCAAGTTCCTACGGATATTCCTCACCTCACCTCACTGCTTGTGCCGAGCAAAAACTTACACAAATGCCTCAAAATTCTATCTGCTCACTCTTGCAGACTACCCACAAGGAAAAGGTTGAGGCAGGAGTAGTTTGCGCTCATGAATCCATTCTGGGAATGACTGACAATAAAAATCAGTCCAATTCTCAAGGAAATTACTGGGAGAAATACGTGTATTCAAGAATAACTCCACAGAATGAGGAGTAAAATAGTGTGGAAAGCACGATGAGAAACCGACGACAGCAGATTTCTATTTGGGTACTGCTCGAAGGCAGTGGGTGAACCATAAGGCAGAGGAGAGTAGAACAAGGCTTCCTCCTTGATGCATAACACCCAACCATACGGGAACGTAGTATAACAAGGTCATCACTCCCAAGGTACTTTGACCCACGGCTGCGGCCAGAACGAGATGAGCGGCCGTGCGTATTCGTGGTCCAGTCGTGGCTAAACCCGTCCGCATGACAGTTGCCCATAGGGCTGTTGCGCAAGCCACTGTGGTATAGGCAAGAATGCGATGCGAAAATTGGACACCGGTAGGATTGTTCAATAGGTTGCCGAAAGTAGAACCGTACTGTGGTGTAATCAGGTCATCCGGAACCCAGCGATCGGCCATTTTGGGCCATGTATTGTACACTAGTCCGGCATCCAATCCAGCGACAAATGCACCTGAAACAAAAAGTAGCGGTTTTGTAGCACCGGCTGAGAAGTTATGGGGAGCCTATCGGAACACTTTCAATACCTAGACTTCTCATCCACTAACTCATCGTTAAAACACTCGGTAAGAATAAAAAATTAAAATAAAAAAATTGAACGGAAATCAAGCGCGGAAAATCTGCCAGAGTCTATCAGATCTGAGGAGATGAGCGATAGACGTGAGATTGTTTGGTTCTAGCTGATTGTTCCTAAACTCACCCTACTAAACCATTTTCAATTTTATTTGCATTTCAGGATAACATGCAGCTGCGCGCATATTCAGCTGGTGTTGTCAGAAAATTGTCTACATCGCGGGCCCGGTAGATGAATTCTAATTCCTGCACAAAACGCCTTCCAGACTATCACTACTTCTGCGGGCTTCTCAATACATGAGCGTAAATTATCCCAGAAATATTAACCCCCTGTGTGCTAATCGGTTTAAGTATTCTACATCTAACAACAAGGACCTATCAGGCCTGTAGCAGGCGTGAATTCATCCGAGCCTATCTCATAAATGTGCGCCGTATTCCAGACAAGTGAAAAAAAACTGTAGTCGACGATTGATACGCCTATGCCGGCGTTTTTGGTTGTGCGGACTGAGCTACGCTCCTACAGCCTATGCAGGTAGTGGGAGATATGTCGTGCGGGGGCTTGTCACACAACGGATCAGCGTGAATGATCACTGATTCATGGGATTTCAGAGACACGTTTAGAAGTTGCCTGGTCTAACGATGTAGCTGCTTGATGCAGCTAACAAAACGTTTGGCACTACGAGTGTATAGCCAAACAAAGTCTCGAAGTAAGGACAGGAAAATGCTGTAAATCTATGTATCCGTATCATCATCAACAGAGCCACACGACTGCATCACTAGTGTTTAGGTATCATACATCCATGATGAAGAATGTCTAGTAACGAGTGAAAAGAGGGAGGTTATGAAATCAGTGTAAAAATAGTCTTTGAGAAGGACAACAAGGATAAGGTGTCCACACCTTGGAACAGCCATCAGTAGGATTGGCCCAGCATCCTTTGAGAACCTTAGCTAACATGAACTCCCCATGCAGCAACAAACTTCAGCTAGAAAGCAACACCACGGTGGCAGTTGGCATCGGTTACGTGCCATGTCCGACAGGGCTTCTAACTACGTGCAACGAGAAACACGTGGACGCCAACCATAAAGATACAAAAACTCCACAGCACCCCCTTTAATGGTGGCTGTTTTAATTTCGCGTTGCAAAATCATGATATTTTCCACGAGTACCGAGGTTCGGAGTAGAAAACGGTGCAATCTTCTGCATATGGTTGTTCGCCTTAATCTGACGCTGAAAAGTCTGGATCCGTCTAATGTCCTTGGATCAGAGGAGCCACGTTTCACAGTTGCCTTGTACACACGACCAGTTAACCTAGAAGGCATAAACAACGCAAGTTCGCAGATTTTGCTCGCATCTTGATAATGCGTGCATTGATGTCTTCGGTACAGTCATGCAGCTGTTCAGATAAGGCCAGCAAACTCAAGTTCCTTCCACTTGAAGTTTCAGGAACTCAGGATCCTGAATTAATACTTTGCAGTGTGAAAGTGCAAAACGCACACCAAAACAAAGATGGAACCCGAAGTTCTACCTATGGTGCACTCTTACGATTTACGACCGTCAAATAGCGAGGCAATACCGTCCACCAATCCAAGTCTATTAGTCCTTTTTTAGATGTGATTTGAATACCAGGGTGCTCTAACCCTTGAAATGCGCATACCGTGATGATTTTAGTGAGGAAAGTGCTTAACCTCACAAGTTGCACGGATATTTGTGTAATTCGTAGTTGTACGCGGGCTGATATACCGTCATGATACCAAAACCTGGATAGGAAGATAATAAGGGTCCTTGACCAGAATGCGCAGCTCAAATGACTAATCGCAGAGACGCGATGGTCCGACTAGCACAATAGTCAAACCTCTAAAGAACAGTTTGCCACATTTTTCACCCTACAACATGGAAGACCAGGGGATCTCTATCAGCTCAAAAACCTGGCACCAGACCCTGATGATTCTGATTGGCAATCTCGTATTGTGACTCACGGGGTTGCCGAGGTGTGCAAACCAGCACACCAGAATAAGGCCTAATCTCTTCACCACGGTTCAAACGCGTGATGGGAGAACCATGTCCTCGGGGAAAGTTTGGCACTTTTAGTGTTGATGTAAGGTGCGCTTTTTGCACCATCACGCTTTTTGTCGACGAGTTTCGCATCACCAAAGTGGTACCTTCGGTAGTCGGGCTGGTTGATATCACCAGCCAATTAATTATTGAGACAACGCAAAAACAATTGCGTAATCAACGCTCCATTGCTTTTGTGGGTACCAGTTTGCACGTTTGACCGTCAAACAGCAAAGCAGTGTGGGACGATATAACGGGTATCCAGCACAGAAGGCCAAGAAACTGACTTATTAAATGGACGGAAATTCTTACACCTACTGTTCATATTTACATCACTCTCGTTTGAACAGCCGTCCTCCTGTCCTCACGCAGTTGTCCTGGTGAGTCCACACCAAAGGGGGGAAGGACTGGACTCGAGTTTCGCTCTTATTAGAGCTCATCAGCAGGGCATATCCAATGGCCGTGCCGGGGATTGAAATCCGGACGAGAGTGATGTAAACATGAAAAATACATATCCCGCGAACCCCAAAACAGATATCTTACACCTACATTATCAACTACGACAAGAGTAATATCGCATAAACGATCAAGTTGTATGAACCAAGATAAGAATGAAAGAGCTTACCAAAAATGAGTGTCGCAAAAATCAATGCTTTCGTCGAATGACCCAGGATCTTTGCAAGCTTGAGTGAACCGAACGGTTTCACCTGGAAGTCAAGGCAACAAGCTGAAGTTTAGGAGGATACCGCATCGTTCGCATCAAAATATGTGTGCTTCAGTACAATATATACTTTCAAATGCGGTTAATGGAAGTTGCCAACACAATATAGGTTGACGGTCTCGTGGACCACCGTTCACTGCTACACGCGTTGTCGGTCATTATTGTAGCATAACATTATTTATTACCATTGTATTATTATTATTACATGTGACCTCTTCCCGACAAACTTCTGAGGAAGTGTTTACCGAAATGGGAAATTCCTTGGCTGGGAGGGACCAGTGTTTTAGAAGCACATATTGTCCCGATACTACTGCATAAAGATATATAGCAAAGCAAGCCAAAAACTAATCCTTGCTCTAGTCTGACCTTCTCAAAGAAGACAATTTTCTTGTCATTGATGGTATATAAATATAATAATAAATAATCGTTCAGCTGTAGCACCCTTTCGGTGCCTAGCTGCCATGCAACCCGAAGGAAGCACGAGGGCTGGGATACTGCCAGGTTGCCCAAGCCTAGACAGGGGAAGTCGAGAGGCAGAGGCAGGGTTCGAACCACGGACCTTCCGGTCAGTACGCTCGCGCTCTAACCGCTGAGCTATCTCGCCCCCTCAGTGATGGTACTAAACACAGGTTTGACCGCTGCACCCCCAGTCTAGACTCGATACCATAGTACAAGACAGTAAACCCCAATGACTCCATAATGTTGCCGCTCGTTTAATTCTTCACTTTCCTGCAGCCGGAACCAACGGTAACAATCACGATAACGATGGTGATAATCCTGCAGCACTTCTCACCGACTGCTAACTGCAGCTCAACAGCAGGTCGTTCGGTTGGCCTTATTCCGTTATTTGCAATCGTATTGCGTGGTCAAAATCATCGAATGATAGTATACAGTAAAGACTTATTGATCAGAAACGACACTGTTATGTGGTCAGAAACTGTCGGTGCGAAAAAATTGAGTGGCACTCAACTCACTCTGCCTTATTTCACGTAGATCTACGCGATGTTTAAATTGCTACCAAAATGTTCTACGTTGACGGCTGACGGGAAGTGAACGAAAAGTTACCAACTGACCACTTTGTCTTCGTAACCGTCACAAAAACAAACGCGCGGTACCATATTGTCACTAAATAATTAGATAGTATGGGTGAGTCGTTAGCCTTGCTCTGTTCAGACTGCTTGCTGGACGGCATATTCCATGACTAAGGCAGGTTGTCAACCAGTTGGCCTACAAGAATGAAAAAATGAATCTACGACAGCTCAAAGTAACAAAGATATACTTCTCTCGGTTCCATACAAGTGAAATGTTGGATGCATTGGGTGGATCTGTCAAGTTTTGTACGCCCGAATACTGACAGGCGTAGATGAAGAAACGGAACCGATAACCATAGCATATCACGGATGCACAAGTTAATAAGGGCCAGCGCTCCTAGGGATAACGTCGTACCCATCGAACATCTTTGACCCCAATCTTCATCATAAGCATGTCCTTTTGAAAAACAGCAATCTCGAAACCCCGGTCCACACAAAAGCGTTACAACGACATTCATTGTTTGAAAAAACTCCTTAGGCAACAATATCCGTCGGAAAAGACGCCTAAACAGAAGGACGGATGTGAACTCATACTCAAACCAAGGGTGCCCGAACAACCTTTCTTCCTCCCATTGTCTTATGGGTCAGACTTTTGAGTCAAAGACTCAAAGTGTCGTAACTCAATCTAAACATGTTGCTCGGCCTGGACAATCGGGAAGCATCATTTGTCTACACAGCTCTTTGTTCATCGACGTCTCTCCCAAATCCCTTCTCACCCTACAAGAAAACGTCGCCGGATCGTTCGATTGCTGGTTATCTGACCGAAGTGTTTTATGCGTCCTACCACTTTTGGGAACAATCATTCACATATGGCCTCATCCTACCTCAGCATTCTCTTTGTTATAGTATGACTGACTGTAGGATGGCGACTACATATGTTATCCAAGCTGAGCAAACGTTTTCTTGAAGGATCAATAGCACAGGCGTAACTGTTTCACTTGTGTGGTTGTGTTGAATAAAATCAAAAAAACTGGTTCAAATGCTTAGGATTCTGGGGCGGACAGCGCACAGGAAAACAGGCCACCATTCGCAAGAAGGTTAATGCGACAATAGATTATTTGTGCGAAAAGCCTAGAACTTATTCACAGGCAATACTTACAGGTTGGTGATGGGCTAGGTAGTCAAAGCTTCCCCACAGAAAGAGCGAAAACAGGATCGCCGCCGAACTCAAGTGCGCGCATAACCAAAAGTGGTTAACTCGTGGTACGCCAGCGAAAGGTTCTCCGGGCTTGTGTCCAACCGGTGGTTGCGGTTCCTTCAGCCCACTACGGACCATCAACCAACCAAGAAGGCCCTGCAGAGGACAATTAGATAGAAAGCTTAAGGAAGAAAGAGGTGAAGTTTTCGCAAAAGGCTCAGACCACCTTCAACTTGACGGAATAGTTTAAAATGAAAGCATTATACCTGACCCCTTCGGACAGAGTAAGCAGACGAAAAGCGACGTCTTAGGAGAGATGCGTTCCGGAGACAATTGAACTCTGTCAACGCCAGGATAGTCAATCAGAGTATTCTTACTGCCCAAGACAAACACGGTAGGCGTTGGTTCTTCACAGAAATACAAACAGTTGGAGGTGTGTTTCCGTGCAAACTCATTCCTATTTCCTTACTCTATCGAATGTGGAATTCCACCTGTAGTTTGTACAAATAGCTATACGCTCACACCTAGAAGTCATTACTACCTTCTCTGTCTCTTCCTTACGTCTGCTTCGGTTCCAAGTGAATGTTCCTGGAAGGAGCACGGATATTCAACGCCACCACACACTGTTCTCGTTCTTTGTGAGCATACCACTACACGGAATGTTGATTACTGCCCTCTACGGCCGTTTGCTTTATTATGATTTGTTTTTACTGGTCATATGTTCGTTTCGATGTGTAAGGAACCAGAATGTCTCACCGCGCCATCTGGTGTAGTCTTCAATCACGCGTTCGGTCAAGCAATCAGGCCAACGACATCCCATCCAATTTTGGAACTAGTTCAGATGGAACAACGCAAATCGGGTCCGTAGAACCAACCCTCAATTCTACAATAGGAATCAAGTATAATTTAGCCATGAAACCTCCTGCCAATGAAAAACTGAAAAATCCTCGCATCACACCACCATCGGATTGGTGGTGGTAAGATTGAATAAGAACATGACAAAAACAGGAGAATCATAGTGTGTGGTAGGAATATGTGTAGAAAATGCACTAAATTAACCACTGTTGCACTCAGAAGTGAGAGAATCATTACACAACTTTTGAGCTCCTGTTCAGGAAATTAGCAGAATCACGTTTCGGCAAACAAAAATGATAAAAAAGAGTGGCGCGGTTAAGTAATATGTGCTGTTTGGTTTTAGAAGGGTGGGGGGGCAGATACAATGGCTCTTTTAGAATACCCACACACACGTTTGTCACATCCTTGTTTCTCGACCAAGGTGCCATCCCTGGTGGATTTGTACGACAGCCTTAATAGCGATGAGACTAAAGTGCTCGACTCCCCCAATTAGTAGCGGGTAAATCTACCTCCTAGATCGACCATAATTTATTCACAGGCGACATATGATGATGACGACATCTTATTTCATCCACGAATTCATTGTGATCATCTGAAAATGCACGTAGTTGTGACATTCCACTCGACCACTGCCCACTGCGAAGACCCTAGGACACGCTTTAATATGTTTGATAAAATATTGAGACAAATGTTCCAGTAGACCACTGGTTGTTTTCCGAGCTCAACAGCTGTAAACAGATTTGTGAGTTGAAACGATGTTTGGGAGAGATACAAAAAAACAGCGAAATTTCAAGTGATCATCACAAGCGTTTTTCAAGCGGGGCTGAACGTTTTGCAAGACCATTTTACACGATCTGGTGCCGAATAGCATGTCCGGATGTACCGGAGTCATTAAGCCTATATATGGGGCTAGCCAAGTGACCAAAGGATGGTAAAAATTTTCAAAGTATATTGGTAGCAACACTCAACAAGCTTTACAACTTTCTGCAGAAATAGTGCAAAAAAAGGGGTACATATACACACAGAGTTCGAGAAGGTTCAGTGGTTAAGGTGCGAACTTACTGACCGTGGTTCGAACCCAAAACAGGCATCTCGACTTCTCCTGTCTAGCCTTGAGAAACCTGGCAGTATATCAACACCCGTGCGTTAGACGGATGGCATGGTAAATAGACACCGAAAGAGCGTTACGACTGGACGATACACAGAGCATAGGTTGTCGCCAAAAGCACAGTGTCGCTCAAATTGATTATAACAAAAACACCAGTATAAAGTCAAAGCAACCATCAGTTCCCTAGCTCCCTGGCTCTTAAAACCCAACTGAAATTGCAACTGGCTGCCCTCATGGCAAGAAAATTAACAGCCATATCGAAGAGGACGAACGTTTGCATACCTGAAGACCGAGCAGTCCTCCATAGATCAGAACTCGTGGTTTCATCCTACGAGTAAAGTAACCCTTGTACCAGAAATATGCCCCAGGAATGGCGAACACAGCACCAATAAGGCGTCCCCACATGCGATGCGAGTACTCCATATACCAAATGAATTTGAACTGCGATAAAGACATTTCACCATGCTGATTCACCTGGCTGGAAAAAAAGATAAAGTGTTTTGAAAGGCTTACTACTGGTATTCCGGAAATTGTTTGTACTTATCAAATTCTTGGAGCCACTGTTCTTCTGTAAGAGGTGGAGCTTCTTTGAAGGGATGCCAGTCAACCATGGAAAGCCCGGATTCTGTTAACCTACACGGGGTATAATGACAGGACAAAAAGCTAGGAAAACCTTGTAGCTCCTCCCAAAACAACGGCCCCGAAGGTCATGCCAGATAAACCGAGCAACCACTTTCCAACAGTCTGATAACGGTCTACGGGATGGACGACAGCAGCTACCGCCTTGGACCGCATGAAGGACGTTAACAATGTACGACATCCTCCTGGTGTAAACGCAGATTTTGTGGAGGGCGTCACCAGATGGCGTGCAAAATGAAGCAATACGCGGGACATGACTGTAGGTAGTCCGTGTCAGCAAACTCACCGGGACACCGGAAAATGCAAGCTCCAATAAGTTACTGAAATACACAAAAATTGTTGTTGAGAAATTAGACATCAAGGTAAAAATACGGCTACATACTCAAGAATGCCATCTTTGTTAACGACAGCCTTGAACAATGGTCCATTTGCGAAAAAATAGAGGTGGGGAGCGGAGACAGATACTGCAGATGATGGGTCTATTCAGCATATTTTTTCTTCGTTGACCAAAGGTCTGCAGATTGAGTTTCGTAGCCACAAACAAGGATTTCTTTTACGGTCGCCTTGTATACAAGCTCCCTAAGTTTTAGTGTAATTTGTTTTTACACCATAAAGTTAACAAATGTTTCTCCAGCTTAGCTAGTACTCGCGGTGACTTCATCCGTCACAGTGCAGTCATGGCTACAGCTACCAAGGCAGGCGAACGGATCACCGGTCTCAAGCTCTTCGTCTTGAAGCCCGCAAAGGGGTTAAGAATCATGGAACAAGAATTCGAAGGTGCTTACCACATGTTGAAATAAGGAACCAATTCCGACAATCTATACTGAGCAGATTGAGCGGACTAGTGAGTGCGACATGGAAGCTCGTCAAAGCTCACTAGTGTTTTCAAGATTGTACTTCCAGTCTCTTAAAGTGTGCACTCCATGTGAATCAGTGACAAAAGTAGACAGAGAGTGTCAGAGGGCAGTTTAGGCAAATCTCACAAAGCTCTGAGAAAGCTTTTGGACAGGCAAGTGTAAGCTGAGTCCTTTTTAACTATCGTATCAGCACAAACAAATGGCCTGTTTCTCGACAAGTTAAGATTTCATTTACTCTCGCCGGCCACGTAACGTAAAACGTGCAGATAAACTATAAAACGAGGTTAGTGACGAAGCTGAACGGACTGACGGTGACAAGCTGAAGGTGGTGTCACGTGATCAGGACTACGATAACAAGCGATTTTGCTTCAGAAAATTCTGTACACAAGGATGGCTTGTGAACTTTGACTAGAAGAACCTCGCTGACTGATGGAAGTATTGGATCCCCGCTTCGGGACAGCGCTTGAAATGGAGTTTTCTAGTGCAGTGAGCCCTCAGCTATGAATGAAATGGGTGTGATTTGATATTTGTGATGGACCACTGAACCACAAGATACCTCTTCGCTTCCTTTACAATGCTCCTTTAAGGAGAAACAGCAACATGTATGTCGACAAGGCGTTCAGAGTAAACAATAACAAAGTCGGTCGGTTCAGCAGCTACGAACCATATGCCAACGGTGCGTCGATTCCAGTTGCTACCGTTCCGATCACCGGATGTGGGAGCGCGGTAGATACAATCAAGCGTTGAAGGCGATGGGATGTTCATCTAGTCCGGGAAACTGGAAAGCTATGCATTGAGGACGATAGCTTTCATCACTGTCTGCGTGGTTAAACCATGTCTACCAGTGTCATTTACCACTGGTGAGTTGAGTCGCTTGGTCCCCATCCAGGTAGTCGGCGGTTGTCGACCCGTCTGAGTATATTGGTTAGTGTTTTCATTGTTGCCAAGTTAGCCACTGTCCAACTCTTGGTCACACCCGATCAGCACAGGGCTGAGCGAAAGGATCCCTGGGAGGCAGAAGATTCAATTGGGGCGAGATAGCTCAGCGGTTAGAGCGCGAGCGTACTGACCGGAAGGTCCGTGGTTCGACCCCTGCCTCTGTCTCTCGACTTCCCCTGTCTAGGCTTGGGCAACCTGGCAGTATCCCAGCCCTCGTGCTTCCTTCGGGTTGCATGGCAGCTAGGCACCGAAAGGGTGCTACAGCTGAACGATTTTTTTAGAAGATTCAATTACGTACGGAGTACATGTTCAAATCAGCGTAACCTAAGAAGCAAGAGGTAATTTAACTATCGTGGGAGTCTCCTCTTCCTAAAACCACCTGGCGTACATCAGCATTGCTAACCCGATGATCCTGTCAGATCCGGCAAAGTAAAAGACCTTTGAAGATACTGGTATCCCCAGCAGTTCCAGCAGGAGACGCCTTTGAGCCTGTATACTGTCGGGCACAGTGGAAGTACCTGTGGAGAGAAGGTGTCTCCCGTAAAACCTTGGCCCTACTTAAGGCAATGTGCGCCAACCAACCCCCTCTTACCTGAGTTCACTGCATCAAGTGGTTTCCACTTTCACATTTCCTCCTCAAATTCGCTATTGACAAGGCTAGGGAAAACTCAGCCCCAGCTCCTGATGCCTGTGGAGTCGAACGCTCTCAGATTGTTCGCTCAGACATTGAGCATACAGACAACATACCTTTCATTGGATCTGGCGCCAGTAAGAAGTTAATGGACCCAAAAATCAAACGAAGTTTTTGGAACCGGTTCCTCGAACACCTGCCTGACCGTCCTATGTCGGATATTAACAAATATCCCCAGTGTTACTCAGTAGGGGAACTTCAGTTTGCGCTATAACCCAGCCAACCTCATCCAAACATTGGACCCCTGATAGGACCGTGGCTCTACTAGAGGCCCGGCGACAGATTCCTCCTAACGCATCTTCCGACGCCGGCTCTCTCCGTGCAGACTGAGAAGCTTGGTGGACCCAAAAAGGCCGAATAAATGAAAGGCAAAAAATGTTGGGAAAGTCCGCAGGATGTTCCACTTGATTCGTTCTACTGGTCCTCAGAAGCCACTTTCTGATATCCAGTAAAGAACGTTTGGACCGTTGGGCACAGTACTTCGAACTACAATTCAGTTGGCCACCTACTACCTCCAATCCGGGCTGTTGGCTTTCAATAGAAAGGTGAACTGTGAACATGGAGACCCTCTCAGCCTCAGAAGTGCCCGAGCGTATATCTCTACTCAAGCATCATTGTGCTCCTGCTCCTGACGAACTTCCACCTTCTCTCTTCAAGAATAACAGTGAATCCCTCAGCCAGTGCCTGTCTAGCCTATTTGTGTCTATTTGGGAGAAAGAGACTGTTCCAGATAACTGGGGTGAGTCGACAACAGTGCCCTTTCAAAAAGGCTACTCGCAGTGAATGTGGTAACCACAGAGAAGTTGGTTTGACTCCCACTGTAAAAAGACTGTGTCACGCAGGCAATGGCCATCTTGCATCGAAGCTATCGCCTTCGCTGTGTAGCTCTCACTTCCCGCCATACTGGACACAGTTTCATTTGTCATCTATGCACGGATTGAGCCATTCCCTTATTCTCCTTAGCATCTCGAAAAAATTATGCCTCCCCTTCGGGGTATCCTTGATTGGTTCGAGGAAACTAAACATCAGGTAGTGTTCTCTGGGCATCCTACTGGAATGATTCTGATGTGGACTTTGCCCTTCCAGACTCACTGTCGTTCACTGGTTTCCATCCGAGACAGTTCTGATAAAGACTGACATCCACCTCGTCTTCCAGACGACTGTAGATTTTCTTATAATAATAATAATAGTAATAATAATAGTTCAGCTGTAGCATCTGTATCTTACCTGCCATGCCAACAGAACGGGGCGCGAGGGCTGGGATACCACCGGTTTGCCCAAACCTAGACAGGAGCGGTCGGGAGGATGAGGCTGGACTTGAACCACGGAACTTCCGGTGCGTAAGCTGGTGCCTCAACCGCTGAGCCATCTCGAGCCCAAACTTATGTTCTTAGTCGTTGGTGGGGAGCCCGTGGTCACTACACACACGCATGTGGTTTTCTACCATATGACTGTGCACGGTATGACTGAGTCCTTTGAAAAACGTTCTCTTTGTCTCTACTTGGACATTGCCGTCTTGACCAACATTGAACTGAGAAAAAGATGCACCTAGATCTCCACTGCTCTTATATCCTAATGCGGTCTATGAGGAATAAGCAGATGTGCCATACTACTTGGAAAGCCAGATAGATATAGCCAGCCGTTTCCGCTTAGTTTCTCTGGTCACCATCGTCACCTCGTCAACACCAGCTGTAAAAAGCGCGTGCTTGCCGTACAGTGGCTATAGCTGCCACAATTTCGTTCGCAGTTAATTTGGGGAGGTGGGGTAGACAGCTGCGCACTGGAGGCGGTAGCTCAAATAATTGGTCGTGAATACCGGAGTGTCAGCGAACTTTTCATTTGGAAGATCGACAGGGAGGCTGTGTAATGAAGGTAACAACTTGTTTCCTCGGGCGCCACTAACGGCGCGACTGGGCCATGTCTGACAATGTCTCTAAACATTGATGCGTCCGGTCCCAGCGTCCCCATCCAAGGAGACGGTAATGACCAGCGCAGCTAGCTTTTCTGGTAGCGGCTTTCATGCTTCATCATTTGGCCTCATCTGGCCCGCTCCCACCCTTTGCGCGATGCCACGCCTGCGCCATAGGTGATGCAAGTTCACGAAAATTGCCTTAGTCTTCCCAGTCCAGATGAAAATATGATCTTTGGCTAGACCACCAGGACTGATACCGCGCTTTAGGCAAACACATTTGCCTATTACCTCAACCGGCTCACGTGGTTGGGTTTCGAGTACAATCAGTCTTACAGCAGCACTTTACTGTTGCAGGTGTGAATCGCATGCCAAAACGCGAGGCAGAATTACTTTATTATTTAATGTTGTCTGCATTACAGTGGCGTCAGGTCTAAGAAGAGCTATGTCGCCCGCGTACTCAATAGTTGTGAGCGAATACCACGGGAGCGTTTCGACCAGAGAAATTAGAAGCTCGGTGCGAGAGTCCCATAATCACATCAGTGACGAAATTGAAGAGGAAAGGTGAAATAGGACAACCTTGCCTGACACCACTTGATGTAGTGAACTCAGGTGACAGCTTTCCGTAGATCCACGGGAGTTGGCGTACAGTGCCTTAAGCAGGGTCAAAAATTTATGGGGGACACCTTTGCTCCATAGACACTGCCATAGTGTCTGACAGTCCACAGAGTCAAAGGTATATTTCAAGTCAAAGGCAACCACTGTCGGCTACTGGAAGCAGTGTCGCTGGTACAAAACCTATCGGAGGGTGAAAATGTGACTCACGACGGAACCCAGATTGGTTTTCACGGGTCGGTTTCTAACTGGGTTCAGTCAACCTTCGAAGGATAAGACCAGACAGCATCTTCGATGCCACGGTGATTTCCACACAGCGGTCGTGTAAGATTTTTGAAGATAGGAATGACTGTTGACATGCCCATTCTGCAGACACTTTCTCTTCGTTCCAAATAGCATCAAGAAGCTTTGGTCACCATGGAGTCCCCGCCTTCTTTGAAGAAGGCTGGATGTAGACTGTTCGGTTTTGATGCCTTCTTACGTTTTGGTACGGATATCTCGTATTTTATTTATTCTTACGACCGGCTTACATTCCATTCGCCCATATAAACTCCAGAGGCTGTGTTGCAGGAGGCTAGCTAAACTGTTTCTCAGTGTTTTGCGAGTGAATTATTGAACCACTTTTTTCACTTATAGTTTCACTAGCCGCCGTTTTCTTTTGACCAGTCAACCTTGTTAAGTGGCATAGGGGGTGACTGTTCCTGGTAGCAAAGGCCTTCTCCATCTCCCGAGATTTCGATGTTCACCAGAGCTCTCGGTCTTTCCTTAAGCTCTTCATTATTGGGCGTTTGGTACGTATCCCCTAGCATCAAGCAGGACTAGTGATCTCGACGATATCCAGTAGTCACTTTTTGTATCGGAGAAGTCGGACAGACAGCACTGAATGTCGCTAGCATAGCTCCTTTAACATTTGTCATGCCTCATCCATGTGCTCGTTAACAGGACACTTTTGGTTTAATCTAGAGTTGTTTAGCCAACTCAGGTCGATACTGTTGAGCTATGGTAGTCCTTCAAAGATGGTGGGTTGACATGCTCCTTGCTGACTTCCGAGGGTCTGAAGGAAAGTTAACTGTCAGGCGTGCATGCACCATGATATGGTCGGAATTAATTTGCGTGCCCCAGAAGGAACGGCAGTCTTGAAATGTGACTATCCGGCTCCGGCTGGTGGTTACGTGATCCAACTGGACGCACAGTTGATTTGCAGTTGATGGCCGCCAGGTTACGTGATACAGACTTTTATGCTGAAAGTCGAAAGTATGCTGAAATAGTCGACGATCAGAACACGACTAGAGTCGCTCTCCGTTGTTCTTGAAATGAGCATGGACTCCGAATCGACCGTCCAGATGTGATTCCAAGGAGCTCAGACGACCGACTTGGGCATTCGTTCACACAAGGATCACAATGTCAGTGCTTTTTGCTTGATAAATAAACCCCAATAACTCTTGATGGGGCAAGATGGCTCAAGTGGTTAGAGCGCGAATTTACTGACCGGAAGGTCCGTGGTTCGAAACCGACCTCTGCCTCTCGACTTCCCCTGTCTAGACTTGGGCAACCTGGCAGTATCCAAGCCCTCGTGCTTTTTTTGGGTGGCATGGCAGCTAGGCACCGAAAGGGTGCTACAGCTGAACGAGATACAGCACAGGTCAATTTTTAGGGAGTATAAGGTCACAGCGAGCATTGTTCGTTTGCCAATTTGACACAGAGTACGAACAATGGAAGCTCCTATGTAGAAAAGATCTCGCGGATTTAGCAGTGTTACTTTGTTTATTGTTAACAGGTAGTGGGGTGCGTAAGGCAAGTCGGTCAGATAACTGGCAATCTGATGACTCAGCAACGTTTGTTTGTGTGGTGGGAAGTGGTTGGAGGCCGACAACCGTGGACAAAGAACTGTGCGGGTAAACGAAAATTTCCGGTTGTCCAGACCACCTTGAGTCTTTGACTCAAAAATGTGATCCACAAGGCAGTGGAAGGATGTAGGGTTTTGTTCGGGGTCCCTGCCCCTAGACTCTGACGCAAGTCTGACCTGCGAAGCAGTGGGTTTTTGGGTACCTTTCCTGGAGCCGATGACCCAATAGTGTGACCCGTTCGGCTGCAGCAAGTTGGTCTAACCCTAAGGCGCAGGGAGTAAGGCATTAGTGTCTCACTCCTGATGCGGCTGCGCACAGTAGGTGCCTTTTAAACAGCACCAGACTCTTTGGTTCCAACAATATTTCAACCGTACTGAATAATGCGCTGATGGTCACGGTCAAATGTTAGGCGATCGGAGTGTTCGAGTTCTAGGGCCAACCTTTTCTAACTGTCATTCCATGGGGGAAAGCAGCATCGTTGCTTCCATGAGTATGGACATGCTGATCGCTTTAGGGAAACACCTTACGGACTTCACACCCTGTCATAGAGGGCAGTGCGACTTTACCCCCGGGCCGATCACTCACAGTACGAAGCAATGCTGTCTTTGTCTGACTGCTCTCCTTTGGCTTTCGTGACATGGGTACACCTTGTAGAACGAATTTCCAACCATGTTTGGAACTGTTCTCTACATAGGTATCGTTGTATTTGATGGTTTGATTGAGACCGGCATCTGCAAAAATTTCCTTGGTCTGTTTATTGCTGTGTATGTTTTCTCACCCTATTTTTGGTTTATGTTGGCTTTGCTCAAAGCTTAATACGCGCATTTGTAGGCTTTTTCCGGTATATATGGACCACGGTCTGTCGTCTACAGTGTACACAACTTGGTGCATCTGGCGAAAGATGTGAAGGTACATGGACCCTTGGATCGACTTTCCACATTTCCATTGAACCATTTTTGCGTAAACTGGGAAAGAATGTTTTCAGGCTGCGTAATCCCCAATACGACGTATTGCTGAACGGTCAGCATCAGCCTCCGCGAACACGCCAGAATGTCTGTCGACAGATGACTGTGCGGGAGGTGCACCCGTTCCATCCGGTGGATTATTATTACACTAGTCTTCCCTCTCTTGCTGTAAAAAAGAAAATGCGATTCTTGTTGACAGCCATCCACGTAAGGCTTATAGCCCTCCATATCCATTTTGTTAGATTTAATCGTGTTTCTTCCTCTTTATGAATGAACGTTTGTTCATTCAGCCTTTAAGTCGCATTACGTGCAACTGTTTTGCTCTTCCGGCTATAGTGAATTTATCTATATCCCACTGTAGCACTTTTGAAAAATAAAACTTACCATCGACCATATGTTATTAGCTTACCTTTCAAAAGTCCGTTGCTAACTTGACTTTAGTCATATATTACTGTCTTCTTCATAGGTGACCATGGTGTTCAAGTACTTGAACAAACACTTGAATGGTGGTTTTCTGATGAAAGAAACACTTGTTGGTGAATTTTTGGTGAGACATGCTAGTAAACCGAGAGGATATGCCTTTGAACAGCATCACGCGCACTGTAACGGTCATCAAGGAGTTTGGTACGTTCCACACAAAGTGACCAAAGTGTGAGATATGGATGCGTTCTTGGTCAGATTGCTGGGCTCGGAATTCCGCGAACAATCAGTTATCTTCACCCCGGTCGATACTCCACTACTAAAGATTATTCCTCTTTCAAGAATGAGCTGCTCTCACCCCCGTCCGTCAGTCAGGAACATGCTGCGTGCTCTTCTTGTCCATTACAACAGAGAAAAAAGACCCATTACATGGACAGAATTACCAAGGCTTATTAAAGGTGAGGTAATCGTCTGACACTGGCAATCGCCCTTTCAGATGCCATGTACTCAATAACCACGCACTCAACTATTACAGCGGACTTTATAGAGGAAATAATTCACTTATGGTCTGGTCGAGTCCCTATAAACGGGAAACCTCGACGTGATAAGAACGTCTTGACGCGCATCGATAATTGTCAACTGACGATCGGTTTTTAAAACAAATGCATTTTTCGCTTATCTCGTTATCCTTTGACCATGCCTCATGTTCTATCGTAAGCATGACGCGGTTGCTTATTATATACCACATTCGGCTAGAGTTCACATGCCGTTAAACTGGATGGTGAAACCGAGTACTAGAGGACGCAGTTAGCCGGTATACATGCATCAGCAAATTTAAGGTTCCAACCGTCAGCCTCGTCCGGCTGCAACAGGTTTCGAGATTTTTTGAAAAAAAAGTCAACAAAATTGCGTCCAGTTTTTTTGGTCTGCCACCGGTGGTCGACCGTAGCAACCGGTTGCAAGCGTAGAGTGCCACCCCTACCTGCCACCCTTTGTCAGCGATGGCTACCGGCGGCATGTTTACTGGAGTGTCGTCAGTGGGATCATTGGAGCACTCAAGCCCAACCATCACTTCAAGGTGGCAGCTTTAGGTCGGGAGTTTCACTGGTACAAAGTGAAGCCTCGCAAGGCCCATAACACCTGATAGCCTTTGCCGGCCTCCACAGTGGTATCTGTATTTTCTTTCGACCAATGCAAGTAACGATACCTAGATCCGTGAATCACGAAGCTCAGCCTCGTAGTCGTCGGCCATCCATGCAACGTTTGTCTTACTGTTTTACCAATGGATAGGTGCCGACATTAAATTGGGTTGATCGATAGTTTGAACAGCATCCAGCCTCTTGTGCTATCAAAAGTGTCTAGTAGAGATTTGGCTTCGTCTGTCCAGATGCTGCGTGTAGTATACGGTATCTGTCAGTTTGATTGATTTATATGTAAGTATTGATGATGTAACCTTGCTTACTGGGCTTCGGTTCATGAGCTTTCTTTCTGCTTTCCATGCATAGGAACTGTCACGAACACCTGCCTCCGGAGAATCACTGTCCCCTGGTGCTTCTATGGCGTGCACACTACAAACTTGGCGACCACGCCAGGATGGTTACCGCATCCTGGCTCTACACATGCATACAGGCCTCAGAGCTAACACGTTGCTCAATCACACACGGCGGACGCAGCCCCAGACACATCCACCTCTGCACACACTCACTAGCCTCACGCACCACAACATTAGCACCGGCTGGTTCACGTAGGCCATGGTACACAGGGGACGATGTTCTTCGTGAACACCTGCCTCCGGAGAATCACTGTCCCCTGACGCTTCCATAGCCTGAATCCTGCATGTGCCACACATTCAAATCATACGCAAAAGTCAGTTTGCTTTCCTCAAACTTTCGAGGTAGGCTGTTCACGTAGATGTCGGGTGGATGGAATCAAGTATAGATCCCTGACACTGCAATAGCCAATCATCCCAACTAGCACCCGATTGGTCAAAACCGACATTGGTCAACTGGGCAGTCACGGATTCACGGGCTGATACTGTGGGGTTTTGTACCTTTCTTTTGTTTCCATTATGACATTACGTATTAAGTCAACTACACAAACGCTTTTTGGTTGAATACTCAAAACTGCAAAAAACGCGCTTTGACACAATAGCACATAATACAACCGTGATCACGTGTTCGACTTTCTCTTCTGAATTCGCTCGCACCTACGGCGATCATTCGTGAGCTTCATGTACTAATTCTGTTATCAAAACATTGCAGAATATCTTCGGATTTTAGTATATGTGAGAACCGTCCAACAGAAGATCCCTGGAAAACCATGCTTGAATTATTATTTATTCAGTTACCTGGGCTCACGACGAACACTTTCAAAGAAAACAATTCTAAGTGAGCCACCGATCCACGGATTCACGGATCGATACACAGGAGCGAGGCTTTCGTCCAAGTTTCCCGGGTCGGTTATGTTCTTGTCGTTCAGCGGCTGTCGTTCACCTGAAAGGCATCAGTGAAAAAAAGGTGTAGCACTGTTCTTTAAGTTCTCAGCGTGGGGCAATATGCTCATCAGAGCGAGGACTCGCATAAATAAGTGTCTAATAGTGTTTTGAACTCAGTTCCAGAGGGAGCGTGGACAACTGTCTGAGGAAGGTCGTTCCACGCAGCAACTAGTCCAAATGAGAAACAAGTTTGCCTAATGAAGGTGTGCGCTCTGAGCTTAAAATTCTTCTTACCATGTCCCCGCCATGTGTTTGCTGGGTCAACGGTGAAAAACCTGTTGGCCAAGCCTTGTTCAAACAGGGCGTAAGTAAGTCCCCTCAGAGGTGACGATACTCCGGGGAAAAGAGGTCAAGCACCGCGAGACGCGTTTCGTAGTCCATGGACTTGAGGCCGGCTACCATTTTCGTAGCAGTTCGCTGGACACGCTCAACGAGGATTACGTCTTTCGTGCGTCCTGAGTAGACAACCGGGTTGGCATATTCAAGGAGCGGTCTGACATAGGCCCCATAGAGTATTTGGAAGTCCGTGCGAGTAATACGAGAGAAGGTACGCCGAATCATCCGTAGAACAGCGAATGCCTTCTGAGCCGATTTCTCAAGGTGCAGTGAGAAGGACAGGTTTGGAGAGAGCCAGATACCCAAATCTTTTTTGGCATCTATCCTCGTGATGTCTTCTGGTCCTTTCTCACCATGCATGACAAAGGAGTTCGCTGAGTCTCCTCCAAATGACATATGGACGCACTTTTCGTCATTCAGAGGAAGGTGCCAGTCCAACGACCACTGCTTTGCGGCGTCTACATCAATTTGGAGGGCACTGGCATTGGAACTCCACGATTTCAAGTCGTCCGCAAAAAGTAGACATGGACTTGAAAGAACATCTGGAAGGTCATTGACGTATATCAGAAACAGCAAAGGTCCCAAAACGGAGCCCTGAGGAACTCCAATGGAGACCGGCGCCGCAGAAGAGTAGGTCGAGCCTACTTTCACTCGGAATGATCTGTCTGATAGGAATGCCTTGATCCAGTGTAGGATTTTCCCTTGAATCCCGTAAGACTCGAGTTTGTGGAGCAGAGGGACGTGTGGGACTCGATCAAATGCTTTTGAAAAGTCGAAAAATATGGCATCCGATATGAGTCCCTCGTCCTTGGCTTGGGTTAAGCTGTCCATAAATACGAGCATGTTCGTCACGCAGGAACGGTTTGGGAGAAATCCGTGTTGAGCTTGAGAAATCAAGTTGTTGGAAGTAAGGTGATCTAGAATGGCTCGCTTCAGAATGCGTTCCATCACCTTGCATGGCACGCTAGTGAGGCTTATAGGCCTGTAGCTGCCAGGCGATAGTCGGTCACCAGTTTTGTAGATTGGCGTGACAATCGCTTCCTTCCAAACAGAGGGAAGGTGGCCTTCGTCAAGCGACTGACGAAACAGCAGATGGAAATGAGTTGCCAGTGTGTACGACGTTTCCTTCAGGATCCTTGGGTGGACTTCGTCGGGCCCCAACGCGCAGAATGGGTTGATCTTGTGCAGGAGTTGACGAATGTCCTCCACCGTGAATACCAAGTCGGTTAGAGGCCGTTCGTAGGTACGCCTTGACAAGGTTGGATATGATAAGGATGCTAGGATTGAATATAAACATACATGGTGCTTTCTATAGAACTCAGATACCACTGTTTGGTCACTCGTGAGTTCCCCGTTCCTGTCCCTCAAGAAGAACGCGGATGGCTTGTTTCTGCAGCGATGTCTCATGTATTTGTTCCATCTGACCCCTATTTTATGGTTTACTCAATCAAACGTCATTATTTTATTTCTTGGCTACACACTCCTGGTAAAGTAGCTTTTGGGGTAGCCAGACCGCTACAACTTTGGCGAGCCTGAATCTTTCTAGATATTTTTCTTAACCTTTCCTTTCCAGTCGTCGTAGTTTTTGCTTTTGCCCAGCCATTATGGACGCACACTTCAGTTCATCGGATTTAGTCGGGAATGCGAGTAGCCTCCATGTAGCAGACTGTAATCCACGCAATCCCAAGGTGTGGTTTCACCAAATCGAGACTGTTTTCACTACCCGGCGTATCACTTACCAAGCCCCCGCTTTTCCCATGTCGTTCAACATCTTCCTAATGATGTAGCACCAGAACTAGATCTTTTGGAAGACATCCAAAAGAATAATAATAATAATAATGTTTATTCCCAACTTGTGGGGGCATGCCGTCAGGCATGATCATAAGGTTACAGTCAGAATAAAGGTATGACTGGTGGGACTGTGAGTACAGGGTTTTTTGGTGGGAAAAGAGGACAGCGCCATAGGCGGTGAGCTGTATCCAATGTAGGCGTGGTCGTCACTAAACCGGCACGAGCAGGGAAGCTCTTTTGTCGAAGAGAACATCAAGCAAGGTCAGATCGTTAGGATTTGAAGGTGGCGGGCAAAAACAAAGCGAGGGAGGGCAAAACAAGAGGCTTCATGCCTGAAATATGACAAGAGAAATGTAAGCTGTGGAAAATCAGAAACCAGAACATCAGATCTGGTGAAGCAGCAAAGTTGGCATCATCCAGCCGATCAAATTGAACTGAAGCCAAAAACAACCGCTGAGGCCTCGCGGCCTTGGACTATTGGGCTCGTGGCCAGGGTCACAAAAGCGTAAGTGGGGATGATGAAATGGAGGGACCAGCAAAGCGGGTAAATGGTAGCAGGGATCTCAGAGACATGGTATACAGTTAAACTGTAGTGACTCACTGGTGTCGCTGTTGTGGAGGCGGGCATAATAGTTCCTTTGGAAGAGAGAGATGGTGGCAACACACGAGCCGGAACGCGAACTGTATAGAAAGTTATTGGATTTGGTGGGAAGCACAGTAACACAGAGATGGTTAAATTTCAACCAACAGTTCAGCAGGTTGGAATGAATGTGTCATGGAGTCAGCTGGGGTCGATTGGGGAGTTCGTCGTATTTGCAGTTAATGGAACGAGGGCGCGAGGGCACGGTCGAGAGAAGGAATGGAATAGTTGCGGGAGTGCTATCGAACTGGGTATGGCAGTGCCGTGCCATCATTGGCCTGACATGCTTCAGTTTTTGGACAGCCCCGTAACGGACGTCACATTTTAAGGTGAGTGGGCTGGGGTGTGCAGTTCTTTGGGCAGCGGGATTCATTTCAGGCTGGCCGAGAAAACAAGGTGGAGCGAAGCCGATATGGAATCGCAGGGTTCTTTTGGTCCGTTTTGGGATCCTGTGGTTGAAGATCACCGGCCAGTTGGAGAGGGTAACAGCCAACCAGGTCCTCCAAACCAGGCATTGCCGAAGTTCGAAGCATGCACTAATACACACGGCAGAGAACCGTATGAGAGAACCAATGACGCTCTTCGAGCGGCTGTTATATGTGTGACAGGAAAATCCGAAAACAAGGCGCTGAAGGATTTATTCACCGCAATAGAAATTAGTGACTGGTTGCCGTCCCAACCACTTCGCCGGATGCGCTGTCTCCTCTGCGGCCGTAGGCTGGCGATGGAAATCATGACACAGCCTCGGCTCGATAGATTTCCACCCTCATTACCGCATCACCAGGGCTTTCGATGATGACCACAACCTGTAGCAGCTGGCTCAAATGGCGGACAAAATTCACGGGAACTACCCCAGTTACTATGTTAGATCCGTCTCCCACCCCAAGCTCGCCAATTCCTCACTTTCCGATCCAATAATTTCTGCCATCTCGTAACTGCAAACATGGTTTGATACCTTGACCGATCATCTACAACGACTCGAAACCAATACGCATCGACCACCTTCACTATTCGCATCGTTGTCGCGTTCCGGCCCCTCTTTGGTTATGGTATCAATAATCTTTCGGTCCCAACGCACGCAAATGCCTACCACCCTATTCCTCCAAGCCGCCGTCCACCCTGGCCCGTCAGTAACGGTGGCGACTGTCTAGGGCCCTCTTCGCACTAGTCGTCTATTCCACATCACCGATCGGTCGAGTAATCTACGTTTCCTCGTGGATACGGGAGCTGAAGTTAGTGTGCTATCACATAAGGATCTGCTTCCTGACTCCGCTTCTTATTCTTACAAGCAGCTAACGGTACCCGCATCGGTATATACGGCGAACGTTCCCTCACTCTTGACCTCGGATCACGACGTGCGTTCAAGTGGGTTTTCCTTTTGTCCGACGTCTACGTCGCGAAATACGATTATGAACACATGCTCGCGCTAGGCATCATCCGCACTTCATCGGGTCACTGGTCGTCACTTCTACATGTGGTACCCAAGAAATTCAAAGGTGATTAGAAACCTTGTGGAAGTCACTGTCTCTTAAATAACGCCACTATCCCACCCATGATTTCGCAAGTAACTTATACCACACAAATATTTTATCCAAACTCGACCTAGTGCGTGCATACTACCATATCCCCGTATCCTCGGATTACATCCCTAAAACAGCCATTACAACACCGTTTAGCCTTTTTGAATTCACGCGTATGATTTTTGGTCTTCGAAATGCAGCTCAAACCCTCCGGCGTTTCATGGACGAACTTTTGCGTGGTTTGCCCTTTGTGTATGCTTAACCAGTCTTCATTTTAATTGCCAGCACCTCCGCAGCTGAGCATGCAGATCATCTTAGGGCAGTAGTTCAACGTTTTTCTACCTACAACACCCGCCTGAACCTTAACAAATATCGGTTTGGTGTTACCAACCTACATTCTGTTGGCCACCACATTGATCCAACAGGTACTTTACCATTATCCGATCGCATTTTTGCCTCAGAAACTTTTCCCATTCCCATACTTTACCCATACCCACCCAACTTTCTCGTTTTATTGGTATCATCAAGTATCATCAATCATCCCTCATTGTGCACGTTTTACAACCGCTGACCGATTTACTTGACCCCAAAGAAAAATCTGTTGCCTTACTACCCACCGCCATTAATGCTTTCGAAAGAGCCAAGAAAGCCAACGCTCACGCAGCAAAACTGTCTTTTCTCGATGCCCACGAAAAAAAACTCATTTTGGCAACTTCTGCTTCGGACGCTGCTGTCGGCGCTGTACTCCATCAGGTTGGTAACAACGTTCCTCGCAGAAGATACGAGCTGTCCAATCGCGTTACAGCACTTTTGGTCACGGATTCACGGATTCACGGATTGATACACAGGATCGAGGCTTTCGCCCAAGTTTCCCGGGTCGGTTTTGTTCTTTTCGTTTAGCGAATTTCTTCATAGAGCTCCTTTTTATTCGACGTGTCACTTCCATGACTTCATTAGAAATATCATGTGGTAAAGTCGGCTTGGTGTATGCATTCCTGACGCAATATCAGTGGGTGCAGTCAAAATGGTTGGACTATTATTGAGTACACTGCGCAAAGATGCGAGTTCTGTTCGCGACAAGTCATGAGCGTTGGCTGTTAGCTGGTGGTCCTAGGTGGGACGAGTGAACGAGCAACGAGGCTGAAAACAGTCCGTTCGCCCCCCACAGGCATGTCCTCTTGCCCCAAAGATGCGATTTAAATCAGTTTAAGAGTAACCATACAAAAATCAACGAAAATGCTTGAGAACTGCATGCATCATATTGACTGGCACAGTACTCGGAAAGGAAGAAAAGTTTCAGAAAGTGATTTTGTTGCTGAATGTTTCGGTGACCTGAGAACATTTTCAAAATAAGCAAAACGAACAAGATCAAGTAGGAAGGCAAACACGAAACAACCGTTGCCAACATTGAAACACTCGGCAATCTGTTTGCTACTCCGATCAATCAGGTTCATATACTGGCGTGTGATTTTCACGGAAGTGGAAGGAAGGTTGGTTTTTTTACTGCTGATCGGCCTTGTCCAGTGTAGTGCTACCCAACAAGTTACTTCACCAGGAGTGTGTGGCAAAGAAATAAAAACAATAACGCTAGGTTGGGTATACAATAATAAAGAGGTCAGATGGAACAGACTCACTAATAATTGTTCTCTTTAAAATAGTTCGTCGTTGGCCCAGGTCAGTGAATAAACAATAATCCAATTATGGTGTTTCAGGGGTCTTCTTCTGAACAGTTCCCACATATAATAGATTCCGAAGATGGTCTGAAATGTTTTGATACCAGAGTTAGCATATGAGACTCGCAAATGACCGCTGCAAGCGCGAGCGAAATCAGAAGAGAGAGTCGACGCACGTGACCACGTTTGTATTGCGTAAAATTGTACAAGTGCGCGTTTTCGTAGTTTTTCGTATTCAAACAAAAAACGATTATGCAATTGATGAAATACGTAGTGTTATAATGAAAGCAAAATAAAGGTACAAAACGCCACACCAAACAGTGGACGGCTATTGGATGTGCTCTTTGTTAGCATACGCTGTTGTGAATGAATGGCGAAAACTTTTGCGCCACCCTGCAATACCCCTGCTTTGGGGCATTTTGGCCTGATTAAAGAGTAATATATGAATCTCATTCGGGGCATGTGGTATAACAATATCGAGTCCCTCCTCTGTTTCAGCCACCACCCCAGACGGAATAAGATAGCAGGAACCGCACTCACCGAGTAGAGCCCATGGGCATCCGAATTCCCTTTAGAGTAGGCGACAGAGCGGTCTAAGGCGCTGCGCTCAGGTCTTAGCCCAATGTGTACGCGAACCCTACCTCTGACACTTGTTGTCAGTTCACCTACTGAATATATTAACCAATAAGGGACCAGCGTGACAACTGAATTGAGCCGGACGCCGACTTCGGATTTCGCGCTGCTGTTGCTTATTGCTTATCTTCGGCGAAAATGTGGTCATCTACAGGTTAGCCTATACTATGCTGTTCATTAGTGCTTTAGACTATGGGGGGATCTCGGTGAATACCGACTATGGTGGGGGTTATATGGCTTCAGCAGCAGGGGCTTCTATCTCCAAGGTTTCGTCTGTGTACATGTGTTTATGGTTCTATCTTCCAGAAAGCAACCAATCAAGGCAGCACGGTACCTTGTACGTGTGCAGAAATATTAGCTGCGACGCAGGAAGGTGACAGGTTTATTTCTCCACTTGGTCTTGAGTTTTCACAGGTACTTCCATGTACAAGCGTTAACGCATCCATAGGTCACTCTTTTAGGTGTCGTTCGCTCGGTGAATGAATCAGCCACTCGCATTGAATATGAAATAGATGATTATACCGGCCCGTTTGTGCCTGTTAAAATGTTTGTTGAAGATCAGGCATGTCCCTGAGCTGTTACTTACTGCTCCTCCAGGATTCCTTACCCGCTGGACAACAGTCTCGCCCGTTTCGTGAGCTCTCGTACGTCCGCGTTCATGGCCATGTGCGAAATTTCCAAGGTGCCAAACAGATAATCGCATTTCGAGTAAGTGATTTCATTAAACACAGGTTGTTAAGTGCAACCCGTTAAGTCAAATTCTGTTTGGGAGCAACCTGTCTGTTTAGGATTCATGTGGCTAGTTTATTGTCACTGTGTCATTCTTCGGTTTTTCCGACCTACATTTTGCTGTACTAGAGGACGTGATGGATTGTATGCGCTGGACAGCGTGTATCCTATTAAAAATCCAAAAGTGTCACGCGGTCGTTCAGTAGTAAGGGGGGTGTCATCATCATCATCATCATCAAAGACAGCAACATCAGTGTTGACACGGATGCTTCATTGCCATACTGCCAATAGGTTCTAATTATCTTTAAAGCCATAGAGTGAAAATAAGCAAAAAGATTGGGTGAGATAGGGGACCTGGTGCTGGCCTATGTCAAACATTCTGAGGTGCCTACACCTCCAAGTGCTCAATCAGACAATCTGGAAAGAAACTGACGGCAAGAACGCCACTGACGTCGATTAGCCGCCATTTCTTGCAACGTCTCCAGCCAAGCACAGGCGGGTTCACGAGGGGTCCCACCCTGGAAGGCGTACAACACCAACAACACAAACTCTTCGTGATCTCTTTCACGCCCTTGTGTCAAGTCGTGCGTTGCCCACCCCGCTGTTTGCGCCATTCTGAAGGAGGCACAGAAAATAACACTTGTCTCGGTAGATGGTGTTTCGGTATGCGTAGCACATGACTGAGCCATCGTAGTCGGTCGTCCTGGATGTTTTCCCCGATTGAAGTACCTGCCGCACAACCAAATACCCGTTTTCTAATCGCCTCGTCACTAAAACGCTGGCGCCATCCAAGACCAGCCACGCTTCTGAGTTGTCCGTGGTTGAAAACCTGAAGACGCCTCACGTCTGTCCGTAGAGATCATGTCTCGCACCCATACAACAACACAGCCTTTACTGTAGCCTGGTACACACGACCCTTAAGATCTAGTGAGATGCCTTTTTGACGCCACAAGTGGCGCAAATTAGCAAACGTGATTCGAGCCTTTGAGATTCTTCCACTGACTTCATCAGACGCATTTCCCTCAGAGCTAATACACCTACTTAGGTATGTGAAATTTTCCACAATCTCCAGTGGTTCTTAAATCGTAAAGAATATGTTCGGAGACTACACGTTCTGAAGCATGACTTTGCACTTTGAAGGTGGTGGTCAGTCTATTCAACAAGGCTTGTGCTTCGTTTTGGTCTGCTGTCATCTGCGTACTTCCAGATCGACAAGGCTCTCACCAGCAACAATTTGAACACCAGGGTTTTGAAGACCTTCCAGCGTTTGCTTCATTAGTTCATCAATGAAGTTGAACAAGAATGGAGAGAATGAACATTTTTGTCGTACACCACTTTCGTAGGGAAACCTTTGAAGAGCTCACCATACACTCTCACTCGCTCAGAAGTATGTGAATATAGGGGTCGGATTATGTTCACAAACTTCTGGGATATACTCTGTTGAGCAAGTGTGGTAAACAGCACTGACCGATCAACAGACTCAAACGTACCCTTGATGTCAAGGAACACTAAGATTGTGGGTCGTCTGTACATGTGGCGTTGCTCTAACACCTGACGGAGTGTGAAGATGTGGTCAACGCAGCCTCTACCCTATCGAAATCCTGCTTGCTCCCAACGGTTTCGCGTGCCCCCGTAAGACGATGAAGAATCAGTGACGCCAGAAGCCTTGTCACAACAGGAGTCAAACTAACACCTGTATGGTTACTAAATGCACTGCGAGTACCCTTTTTGAAAGTAGGTACTTCTATCGATTCACCCCAGTTGTCTGGGACGGTCTCTTTCTCCCAGATAGACCCAAATAGTCTAGAAAGGCACTGGCTGAGAAGCCCACCGCCATCCTTGAAAAGAGCAGGTGGAAGGTCGTCAGGACCAGCAGCACGATGACGCTTGAGAGAGAGTAGAGAGATATACTCGTACACTTTTAAAACTGAAGGTGGCTTCATATTGACGGTCCACCTTTCTGTTGAAGGTCAGGATTCTGGATTGGAGGTAGCAGGTGGCCAGCTGAATTACTGTTCGAAGTACTGTGCCCAGTGGTCCAAACGTTCTGCTGTGCTGCATATCAGGGAGCCATTTTGATCTCTGACTATTTCACTGACAAGAAGTTTCCCAGGACCAGTCGGACGAATCAAGTGGAACAGCTTGCGGACTTTCCCGGCACTCTTCGACCTTCCAGATCCACCAAGCTTCTCGGTCTGTACGGACACTCAGTTTCACCTGGCGCCGGATGATGCGTCGAGTGGAGTTGTGGTTGCGGCCAGGAGGAATCTGTCCTCGCAGCAAAGACACGGTCCTATCAGAGATCGAATGTTTGGACGAGGTTGGCTGGGTTGTACAGCAAACGGACGTTCCGACTTTGAGTAGCGCTATGGATATCTTTTCCTACTGGCCGTTTATATCCGACATCGTACCGTCCGGCAGGTGTTCGAGGAGCTAGTTCTGATAGGTTCGTTTGACCTCCGGGTCCACTAGCTTCTCAATGGCTTGGGGAGGTGTGCGCGTTCTGCGTACACCTGAAAAGCGCAATGAAAAGCAGCAGCGTAAAAGCGCATGCCAGGAGTCCACGCTAGTGTTCCAGAAGGAGTAGCAGGCAGTGATGGATCCTCGCCACCGGTAAATGACGGCGATGTGGTCTATTTGGATTCGGGGCTAGTTTGTTGGTGGGTACCACGTTGTAAATCGATTTCCGCTGTTCTTGAAATTCGTACTGCAATGGAGCAGTCTGTGATTGGCACACATATAAAGCAGGCAATCCCCGTTGTCCGTACGTCTCGTGTCCAATCCAAGACGACCACCCAATTGGGCCTCAACAGCGTTTAGTCTACCTACTTGGCCGTTCATGTCACCAGCAACCATAACGATATCTGAGCTTTTAGGCCGCTGTAGAAGAGCACCTAGAGTGTCACAGAAACTGTCCTTGGCAGATTCAGAGCTACATTCAGTTGGTGCGTAAGGAGACACAATAAACAACGTGCGATGGATCTCACTTCCTCTAGATCCTCACAGATGTTGCCAAATAAACCTCATAGGGGCGACTACCAATGGGTATCCAATCAAGCAGAGTCGCTTCCGCTCGGTCTCTCAATACAACATCCACCCCAGCATATCCAGCTGCTGCGGCCTCTGCATCACCGGAGGTGCGCAGCCGGAACCTGGAAGAGAGCGAGGGGGCAGTCAGTTCGATTACAGTGCTTGCGTCCTGCATCCTTGTTTCTGACAGACAACAAACATCAATGCAAGGGGAACCTAGCGTACGAGCAAGAGCCACCTGTTGACCTGCGTGCTTCAATATGCAAACGTTAAAGGTGGTTAAGTAGACAGGCTTTTTGGGGTTTGAAAACAGACTTCGGAATGTTCAGGGTGGTAACTTTATTCGGACATACAGAAGCTGCAGCTGAGTGTGATGTAGGGCGAGCAGAGCGGTTAGTCGTAGTGCTGGGACCTGCATAGGAAGTATTCAAATTTGGGTGGGGGAGGGTGGACGACGTAAAACGTGAAAGTGTAAGAAGGGAGGCGTCAGCAGTAGCATGTTTTCGCTTACCCGCCCTGCTGTATGCAGCGAGTGAGGCGACCCGGCTGATGGCACCACGCGACGGCCGATGTGGCATGAAAGTACTGTTATTGTTAGACATAGGTATCATGGTTGTATGTGAGCTGGGATACTGTCAGGGCGCCGATACCTAGACAGGAGGACGATTAGGGACCTCAACCAAAGCCTTTGGCTCAAAAGCCTAACCGCAATGCAGCGGCGTTGGGCTGGAAATCCAAATACATTACCACTTTTACGAAACACGTTGCCACACATGTTCCAACCCCCAATCTGGAGGACCAGGAGACTGTGTTCGTCAGACCTCTACCCATCGACCAACCTAGTATGAGAGACTCTGTGGGTGTCGCGCGGACACCCCCTCCAGTAAAGCTCAATGGGTCGCCGAGGTACACAAATCGCCACACCATGGTAAGGTCCAGTCTCTTCGTGACGGGCAAGCAGATGTGGCTCGCTATAAATCCTCTTGACCGTTTCCCTTTATTCTATCATTCCTTTGATCGTTATAATAATACCGATAGTAGTTGCTCAGCTATAATGCCGTTTTTTCGCCTAGCTACCGTACCACTCGAAGGAAGCACGAGGGCAGAGATACTACCAGGTGCCGTCAGGAAGAGACTGGGCTTTTCAGTGGTTTGACAGTTTGTTTGCCACTGCGACTCGTTGAGCTATACTGAAAGGGTATCCAGGTTGTTAAGTGGTTACGGGTCTGCCCAACAGTCTCCTGGCCCTCCAGGTTGGCGATTGGCACATGTGTGGCCACTTGTTCCTTAAAAATGGTAATGCACTTGCATTCCCCGCCAAACACCGCTGCCTTGTGGTCGGTTTTTTGAACCAATGACTTCGGTCGAGGACACTAATCGTCCTGCTATCTAGGTCTGGACGCCCTGGCAGTATCCCAACTCACGTACAACCATGCTGCCTACAACTAACAATGCTATCACGCCACCTCGGCAGTCGCGTGGTGTCATCTACCGGGTCGCCTTACTTCCTGCGTGCAGCATGGCTGATAAGCGAAAACAAGCTGCCGCTGACGCATCCCTTCTTTCACTTTTACATACTTTTTCTTTCCCCTCCCCCCTCCCACCAATAGCTTTCTCCTTGTAGGCCCACTGTTTATCCTGCATCGGTTTTGGCAACAACCACATATTTGCGTCATTGGATGCTGGAATTGCCAGGCATCTCAAAATCAATCTTCAAGTATCAACCTCCAGTATATCTGGCTGGTTTTAATATCCGCACTTTGAAGCAAACAGGACAGCAAGCTGCTCTTGCTTTCACACTGGACTCGACTGACATTGATATGTTCTATGTATCAGAAATGAGAATTCAAGACGAAAGCACAGCGGTTGAGCTAGCTGCCTCATCACTCCCTGTTCGTTTTCGGCTGCGCACCTATGGCGATCCAGAGACTGCTGCGACAGAATGTGCAGAGATTGGTATCGTCCTAAGTCACCTTGCTGAAGAATCCTTGCTTGAGTGGATACCCGTTGATAGCGGTCTTTGTGCTGTTCGTTTGGCAACATCCCTGAGAGAGTCTCACAAACGGGAAGTCGATCGTTGTCTGTTTGTCGTGTCTGTCTACGCCCAAACCGACTGTAGCTCTGACGCCACCAAAGAAGTTTTATGACGGTTTGAATGCACTGTTGCGGGTGGCTAGAATCCCAGATATCGTTGTGTTTCCCGGAGATCTGAATGCACAAGTGGTCAGCCTTAGCGAATTTGAGACTCAACTGCGTGGTCGATGTGGATTGGACTCGGTACGTACGGACACTAGTGAATGATTGCTCTAGCTACTTGCTGACCGCAGACTGTTTTTATACAGTACTAACTTTCGAAAAAGCCGAAGTCGCCCGGCCTCCAACAAAGTGCCAACTACGTACTCATTTTAATCACATCGCCATCAGTGACAGATGGCGCGGATCAATAACTGACTGCCAGTCGATTCCGACTACGCGCTCGTCAGGAGTCACCGCTCCCTTCGTTTTCCAGGGCCGCTTAAGGTGCGGACAAATCGTCTAGAAACTGAGAGAATGGTAGATACCGAAGTTAGGCGACTTTATTGGAATCGTCTTCTGTAGTCTCTTCTAACTGCTCCACCGTAGGATGGTTGAAATACCCCACTTTGAACCTTTGACTCAAAAGTCTTACCCACAAGGCAGTGGGAGGATGCAGCGTTTTGTTCCGTGACCCTATCCGTAAGCCCTGACTCATAAGTCTGAACCACGAGACAGCAGTTGTAAGGGGGAACCCTTCCCGAAGCTAATGACTCAGTAGTCTGACCCACTTGGCTGCAGGGGGTCGGCCTGGTCCGGGGGCGCAGGGAGTAAGCATTACTGTCTCACTTCTAATGCAGCTGCGCACAGCAGGTGCCTTTTGAGCAGCAAGGGACTCTGATTTTAAAAGTATTTCGACCGTATTGAGTAATGCGCTGGCATTCACGGTCAACTGTCGGGCGATCAGAATGTGCGGTTTTCAGGGCCGACCTTTTCTAACCGTCCTTCCTCGTGGGAAGGCAGCATCGCTGCTTCCACAAATATGGACATGCTGGTCGCCTGTGGGAAACGCTTTACTGCCTTCACACTCCTTTCGCGGAGGGCAGTACGACCTTACCCCCGAACTGCCTCGCACTACGGGGACTCGCTGTTCTTCGTCGGGCTGCTCCCCGTTGGCCTTCCTGGCATGGTTGGAACCTTGGGGAACTGAGTTTCAGCCAGTATAGCCCGCAGGATCATTGCAGCACAGAAGCCCGACCACTACGACAGGGTGACAGTTTTAGATCGGGACACTTTTGATCCACTACGAAGAATTAGGATGTATCATTAATCCATGGAAATTTCAAGTGTATGTGTCGAGCGCCTCAATCCATCTGAGGCACAGTCTGATAGAATGTTCAGTATGAACTCAAAGTGCAGTGTTAATGGTGAACATCCTGCAACTTTTTACCAGGCGCCACTTGTTCTTCAGGGGGCTAGGTTGCTTAGTGTGTAAAGCGCGAATTCACTGATCGGACGGTCCGTAGTTCGAACCCGACATCTGCATCTTGACTTCTGTCTAGGCTTTGGAAACCTAGCAATATCCCAGCCATCGTGCTTCCTTCGGGTGGTAAGGGGGCTAAGCACCGAAAGAGTCTTACAGCTGAACGGTTTTTTGTTCTTCGGGGGTACTGTGTTTAGGCGCGATTGACGGCGCTGTGCTACTTGGCCTCCCCTACTACTGAGCATCCATTGAGTCAAGTCGAACATCTACCCATTAGCCACTGATGGTGAGGCTAATTACACGACTGTTGATCAGTCTAGCATACGTAGCTGATTCAAATCGTGCGGTGTATGTCTCTTTCGGATTTCCCTGGTATCGACGAGAATCGGACTTCGCATTTTGGTTGTAGGAACGATTTCGGAACCACAAATTATGCTTTGAAAGTGGCCTCTTCAAAGGACATTGATGATAACTTGGATGGGACAATAACCGCTATGCTTAACGCTGGAAACTCAGCATGTGTGTCTCCGAGAACAAACACATCGACCACTGGATCCCAGAACGACCAGTCCGTTCTCGATACAAGCCGATATATTTCTTCGAAATTGCAGCTTAATTCGGCCGCACGGTCAACGCCCGTGTGTTAATATGGAGGAATGGTGGAGCTAGAAGGTTCAAGAGGTAAGGAAAGATGGTGAAACTCAGAATATACGAAAGTCTCTACAGTTGGTCCGGAAATTGGGACTCGGAATACGCCTGTTGATGAGTTAATAGAAGATATTTAATGAAGGTCACCTCCATTTTCACTTGGTAGGAGATTTTCAATAACATTTCAGTTGGATAACGGCTCCTCTCATCCAGTGCGCTCAACTCAAGCAGTGGCCTATGAGTTCAGATCTTCCTTCATCTTATGAGGTAGTAATATATATTTGTGCCTTCAACTCACATTGACTGCCGGATGGGATGAGTTTCCAGTTGCGCTTCTTGAGAACGTTGATAAATCTTTGCGCCCTACTCTAACTAAACTGGATTCATTTTAGGTCAAGACAACACTAGCCAATGAATCGTCATACCTCTATTTGAAAAGAGGCTTACCTATAGGGGTAAGCCTCACGTCTGTCATAACGCGGCTATTACGTCGATGCCTAGTCTCAGCATGTGAGAAATCAATCCGAAAGCACCAAATAGAATTTCATTCCTTTAGGGAGCGCACTGACCGCATTTCCACATTACTTCGAATACCTGAGTACTTCACGTACCCACGGCCAATAATCAGTTTCCCTCGACTTGGAAGGAGCCTTTGACTCTGTAGTTGGGTCGGTTTCTCTACATGTGCTTAGCAAAAGAGACATGTTCCTGGGTTTTGTTAGTACACTTCTAGCTATTTACTCCCACAATTCTGGTCGCGTAAGAGTCAACCCATAATTAATGGGTTCTGAAAAGACTGTCTGCTCTTTCATCGATACCGTGGAGTGCACATTATAACGGACGGAGAATCTTGGTGTAGGAACCACGTCTAGATAAAACAAGTAGCCTTTTTCTTACTATTTGACGATCGTGAGTTTGCACAATCGACTCTAAGTAGAACTTGGGAGGTGCTCCTTTTTGGCGTATACTTTGAAATAAGGTCTCATGATTCCCCTTCCCCCCAAGTTTTTCCGAAGCTGCAAAGGGAGTAACTTGAATTTATTAACCGGTTTACCTATCTGGGTTGTTGGGTAAGCTGTGACAGAAAAGTCAATAGCAGCACTGTCAAGACGCGAACAACATTTGCGGATTTGCTTCTTCCATTACGTAAGAAACCAAGTTTCCTGAAACCGAAGGACGGTGCGTACGAGGCAACTGTATGGACAGTTTTAATTCGATCTTGCAACTTTGCCTTTCTGGACTAGGGACCTCAGATTTCTTCAAACATTTGATCTTGATGCCTTCACAGCACAGCAGGTGTGAGCTGCTTACGGTATATTCTTGGGCTGTTCGTAATCGAGCGCTTGTTGACGAGTCACCAGAGTCACTAGAGCAGCCAATGATACTTATCAGACGCATGCTCAACCGCGCACTTTTTTCTCCGGACTGCTTTTAGCGAATGGCTCGTGGAGGACAAGTTACGGCGTGTCAACACAGAGTGAAAGCGCCTACTGCCAATTTTTGCGCCTATCTGTTTAGGGCCCATGTGGTTCTCGTGGGTGGCTAGAACAGGACACAGCTCGCAGTCGGTCCCAGAAAATAGCATGCTGTCACTTCTTGGTCTGACCGCCGATTTAAGGTTTATTTATCGCTGTTTGCTAGATTCCTGTTGACGCGGTTAAGGACATTGAGTCAGTCTCGCTAATAGCGTCTTACTTCAATATAATGCTTAGATATGTTTATCCAATGTGCTTTGACACCTCCTCGGTCGTTTTCAATAGAGACATACTACTGTTTCTAGTAACTCCCAATCCCTCCCATTTCTTTTGAATTTCCACTGGGGCATATTTTCTTCATAATTACATAGTTACTATAGTTACTGCTTTCGGTGATAATAATGGTCTCACTAGTGATTACATGGTGCCAGCCTATCTGCACGGAAAGATCTGTTCGCAAAGATTTGTGTGGGTCCTCCGTTTTCTACCATAACTGCCTTCACCTAATTGGCGAGATCGGCAGTTCGGTGGTGCTTAAGCGCATATGTGGCTGTGCCCAAACATGCCTGGTAACCATTCTGCTGAAAGCATGCAGTCGAAAGGTCGACTACCACACCGAAAGCCCTTTCAAGTTAAGAACAAGGAAGCGATGGTCAGCCGACGACGTGTAAACGCTCTATGAATACATTAATCCCACCACTCTGCGAAATGGGCTCATATCATCCTTTGAGTCGGCGACAGTTTAAAGACTCATTGATGCATTCGCTTTGAAGCACGATGGGATGTTACAGTCAGTGACTGGTATCTGTGATCTGCTCAGGACACCAGTTCACTCGTACCTCGTATTTCAGATCCCCGGTTTCATTCTGGGGGTTGCTCAATTCAGCAGTACGACGAACCAACTGCACCTCCTAACCCTCACAATACCGGTAATTGTGCTAATTTTGAAGGTCTGACCATTTCTTTGGCGTTGAATCAGTTTGGCTTAAACTGTTGCTTCAACGCATAGGCACTCCGCTACTGCAACCGCTGTCGTTGATGGATGAAAACTTAAAGTTCTGGTTGCACATGGTTTATGGTTAGTGCACTTCGGTATGTGCACCTTGTATTCAGACTGCTGAGTGCATGAGCTCTCTAGATCTCTCCAGATGTGTGGTTCTTTGCAGGAATTCATGAATGACATTGTTGTCAACTCTTTTTTCATCTCTGTGATTTACAGGATCATGCTAATGTCGTTTAAGTGTCTTGAAAATCCTGAAAATTTTGATGCACTTAAACCCGTCAATCCCGAACTTAGGATTACTTTCTGAATTCTTCGTGAGTTCATCAGTTAACCTTACCGACCCGTCTGAAGGACACTGCACAGGCCGGCAATACTCACTCTTTCCTAACGCCTAAGACACGTGGAAAACATATCCTCCTTTACTACCATTCATTAATTATCTGCTGTATCAACTTCTTGTTGATGTAATTTAGCTTTCTGACAAGGATGTTTAAAGAAGGGTTACCGATGCCAGCAACATTGCGAAGTAATACATTTTTCAGCTGCTTTGTAGCCAATTAGCCATGCCAGAGCCTGTTTCCGTGATCAGGCGTCGTCTGCAGTCCGCTGCGTGCTTGAGTGTCTATAAAGCACGGCTGAAATGCGAGAGGCGTGTACTGCTTTTATGCTCAATTTTGCACCTGTAGGACTGATGCATTTGTCCGTAAAGCGGCAAGCTAGTTCTTTTCGAGAAATACACTCATTTGCATATCAATTTGGTTTTTGCAAGAGACTCACCTGGAAGCTAGTTCTTTGTTCGTTTGCGTAAATGATTTTGGACAAAAGCAACTCACGGTGATTTGTCCAAAAATTTTATTAAACCTATCACCAATGAGAGGACTGAGTTCCTGAATTAACAGGGACTGAGGCAAACATTTAACAACTTTGATGCCATTCTTGATTTACTTTGTCAGTATTTTTCACAGGTCGAGATACGATTTCACAGGGCTTGGTTAAAATAATCGCTCACGACAATGTTGGTGATCCTGATGACCAATGGTATTGTCTCCAATGGTATTGTTTCTCCAGTGGTATTGTCACAATTTATGAGGCAATCAGTTCTGCGAAGGCTTACGTTTATATGCGACGCACACCGACGCAGACCTGTCACTGACCACAAGGCAGTGGTTGACGCAACCGTACTAAAGTTCATAAAAATAAATTTGGACGCTGAGATCTTTGCCTGCTAACCCACTGTAGCTAGAACATGCCTTACTTTGGGATGTTTTGCTTTCTTCATGTGTCTTTTTTTATTGTGGCGACGAACTACCGATCTAAGGTACGCCGAAAACTGTTTTCTGGCAAATACAAAAGAAAGTGGAAGTGCTCTTTCTTGGTCGCAGTTTATTCCTATAGACATGCGTAAAATTACATGTCAGTCAGCCCAATTTTCACTCTATCCAAATCCCAAGTTGGAAAAAATACTGCGTCGCCGTCTGCACAGATCTTATCATGGGTCGTCGACATGACCAGTTTTACTAGGTAACGCCTTACCGCAAGACCCAAGTGTAGTAAAGAGACGATTAACGCCGGTGATTACGATTATCCATTTCTCAATTCCTTCCCTGCATCAGGTGCTTCCGGTAACCGATATGAACGAACTAACAACTCACATAATGGAGGTCATCTACACCCGGATGCTGAACACCAAGGCCAAGTTGGATGAGGCCAGTGGTGCCAACCTGTCAAAAATCAACTCCAGTGCGACCAACTTCGGTGGAAATGTCGCTAACGGCCTGACTGCTCTGCAGAATCAAATTCTTGCAATTGTAAGGGCTTTTGTTGGAGAACGCGGTATCCCGGTTACACAGCTGAGCGAAAAGCTCCGTGGTATCCCGGAAAGGCAAATCAGGTACAGACGCAACCTATTTTTCCACTGGTTGCTTTTCTTACTTTACCCTGTCAGCGTATACTGTTTACAAAGGAGAATTCCAATTTTGATAGGCGTTTTTTTCCTTTTTCGCACTTTTTTCCAATCAAAAGTGCACATGGACTGTGCTTTCCGTTCAGTGTACACACCCAATAGGTTATCGTGGTTTCCCCTGGAACTGATTGTAATTCACTTAAAATTTATGGTTACGATTAGGGCTTGAGGTGAATTTTGTCGTGTAGGATTATGCTCTCTTTGCTGAAAAGCCCAGAAACCGCAGTTGTTTCATCCTTTTTCAAAATCCTTATAACAGTACTCTTTCTCAAGAGAATTTGCCTTGGAGGAGTCAATTTCGGTGGCACTCATTATAACTTCTGGAAGAAACGAACTTCCAAAGACCGAAGTGGTGATATCTTCTGGCTGTCGAAATCACCTGCTTTCATCATCGACAGCATGACATAGGTGTTCAACACTGATGCTTCTCGTCAAGGTATGTTCGGGACCGGCGGGATTGTTTCTCCGAGATCTAAGCAGTACCACTTTTCGGTCTCATATCCAGTGCTTCAAGAGCGGAGGGCGTAATTGAAACGCTGTTGATCCAGATTTATTAATCTCTCGTGATATTGGGGTTGGTGACATGGAAATTGTGCATGCGCTATATTTTGACGTCTACCGGCTGTCTTTGGACATGGACCTGATTTAGCTAACAGCCCAACTCAGGATTCCCACAGCACTATTCATTGGAACACGGATCAAGTTCCGAATAGTTACTCTTGCTTCCGTCATCATGTTACGATGTCTTTTTGACGGTTTATTTGCTTCATGGTTCTCGTTCTCGTTTGGCTAGATGACGCGAAAGTTGCTTGTTGGTGTTCGTCCAGAAAGCAGGATCTGATGGGAGTTCTCCGTGTTCATCGCGTTGTACAGGATGTAACAGTTTTGGATACGTAAGAGTGTTGGACTGACTTCACGCCAAGTGAATGTTCAGATAATCACGAAAGCTAATTAAAACACCCGGGTCCAAATGGAATTCATAGTCTCGTGCAGAAAGCAGGATACGGCTCCTGCCAGTCACCCGCGAGAATACTCCTCATCAGAGCTACTTTGGTATTCTCTGACTGTTTATCCGAGAGCACTAATATACCGCGCCTCTGACGGATCTTGAGGAGGTTCAAACCAGCAACTCTCTTCACAAGAGTTGTCCACTCTTTCTTTTAACTACCGATGGTGCGCAATCGCTCTTGCCTTTTTGCTTTTTTGCGCGATATATCCCTGCATGCTCTAACCGTATGTCTTTATCCTGGCCGATTCATTGGCTCACGGCTTCTGACCTTTTTATGTTCAATAGTCTTAGACGATGAAGATATTTTAGCGACTCAGCAGTCTTCTGTGTAAGTTTCTTGCTCTACTTCTGAACAGCTTCTCTAACGTTTGAATTCATTTTCTACTTTTTTAGGGAAAACTTGGACTTTCTTAGTGGCGAAGGCTACGTGTATTCAACCGTGGATGATGATCATTTCAGAGCGACAGAACCATAACTCCACTACACACGGACGGTTTTCTTCTGTCTTCGAACACGCATTTACTCGTACCCACTATTTTTACGTTCACAGAGCCACCTTTTTGATTGTCACGCCCGCGCTTTGCAAAGATTTCGTATTTTTGTGTATTTTCCAAAGTTAGTCACGGATGGGTTAGGTAGGTGGGAGGGGGTCAGATATTCCCAGCTCTCAACCTCACCAGTCGATATGTTGTTTCTTTGTGCAACTCTATTCCGCTGTTTGTTCCATTGGCACCGAGCAATTCGCCAGTTAATCAAAGAAGTCGGGTAAGTCCACCTGGGTTTAAGCTGTCTAACTCATGTGGCCGTCACTGGTTCAGCGTTTGGAACGTTTGTTATCTCCGTTGGTATTTTCGTTTGTGCGTTTACCAATGAATGAGATTTCATTTTGCAGCATTTTCCCATCCAACCATATCAGAACTGTTACAGCAAACATTGTGACCACAAAACGTTCCTTGCAACAGTGTGAAATGAGTTCGAGATATTAGAGGAGTTGGAGGTTTAGCTGCTACGGGTGGTTGATTCACGGTAAAAATGCTTGTGACCACACAGCTGATATATCAAATGAAGCTATCTGACGTTTCGACCACTTAGGGTGGGCTTTATCAAGCAACAACTAACTGACATAAAAACTACCAATTTATGGCTGGCTAGCATGCTGTCAAGTGCGCCGTGCTTGATGTGAAAGTGATGTGTCCTCGCGGCTGTTACACTGCATGCTTCCCACTTGATCTTCGGAACGAGTTTTGTTACACGTCATGTCATGTGCTTGGGCCCCCTTTGTATGATGAGTTTGGCCAGACCAAATGGCAGATAACTCAACACTATCAGACCTGTTAACACACGAATTCGTGATGTGAATACCCTGTTTTGCGCTTATACGTTTAGATTTTGCCGCAGTTTTTCAAAGTTGACCTGACGGTCAGCTAGCACATGAAGTGCTTCAGTTTGTTCAGTTCGCTCGCGTTTCTTGGAGCTGCCCGAGAATGTTTATGTCCGTCGATTCGAACCTTCGATTGTCCGTTGGTTTGCCTAATATAAACACAATCACAATCGATGGAGTCAGTCTTGTAGGCGCAGTTGGAACGGGTCTTTGGTACGGCAGTGAAGCATCAGTGTCAACACTGATGTTGCTGTCTTTGATGATCAACCCTCCCTCTGGCTGGTGTATCTGATTTGTTTGGCTGAAGCGTATTTTTGATGAAACCTGCTAAATACCGACTGTTTCTTAGTGTTCGTCTATTAGGGGTAGCCTCGCTTTCAGGCAATACTGTGTTACTACAGATCTTATTCTCTCGGTGAGCCAGTTTGCGAGTTATCCATCTCTTCACAGTCAGTGCGTGAGTGGCGTTAACTTTTCAGTAGTTATCTGACTGGTCTGGTTTGTGGTGAATTGTGGTTTCAAAGTGATCATCGTTCCAGATGACCATACAACCAAGAAAAACAATCGTTCTGGTAGATATTTCGTTCTACAGTGATGGGAATAGGCCGACACACTTGGCATGCCATTGTGGTAACAAGTTTGTCATCGAAGTACCTCAGCTGAACTCGGGGGTTTGTCAAAGTTGCCTAATGCGTGAGATTAGGTGGGCTGCAACAGGAGAAACGAGTGAGGTCATGCATCCTTCGTGTTTCCATGTGTAGCCGACGGAATCCAACGATTGAATCCTAAGGGCTTGTGTGGAAGACCACTGTTGACTAGCGTTCGGCTGCAAGAAATAGTGGAACCTGCTTACATGCAACCGAAATGAAGTGCATGGTTTTTATGTCGCACTGGCTTATAGGAATTCAGCGTGAAATCACTGTCATTTGGATTTCCAAAGGTTTTATCCACTTAGCTATGAAAAACAGTATGGTCCGTATTTATACAGTAGACCTTGAACGCAGCGTCTCCCATTGTTGCTCTTTCACGGTAATTGCATTCTTTGGCGAGCTATCACAGATTGCGCATTCATTAGTTTTTGAGCCACTAAAAACCATCCAAAGAAGAGAATTGATCCAGTTTGGCCCAACGTGCAATGGCAATAGCCGATCAAAGTACAACAGGCTCATTTATAACAGTTGTTCTTGCCGTTGTCCCTCCACCGACATGTTGAGACTTCCTACCTCGGTCGTACGTTGTGAGTTCTCCGGTAAGGGGTGGCAGGTGATGGATCCCAAACGATTTCAACGTTTTGTTTCAAATGTCTAAATTCTGTACATACAGAAACACGTGCATTTGTGTAATACATTCATAAGCATTTTCCAAACAATGCCACATTGCTTCTTGATTTTATTCAAAAGGTACATCCTATGCTCGAGAGACTAATGCCACGTCAGTGACGCCTCGCCAACCTTTTAAAATCGACACTCATTTTAGCGGAGGTTATACTTGAAATTCTATACTATCTTTATACTTCTAGCACACCCAGTTCCCAGAAATTTAACCTATTTCCGAGAAAAATATTCATGGCTCGAGTTACTACTAGCTTTTGTAGGAGCTGGGCTAGTTGACGCAGTTTCCCAGTCCAGTACGGATAAGGTATCGACATGGTCTGCTGTTACATTTGATTCTCAGCAAAAATGAAAATGTGAGATAGAGCTCTTTGGCTGGATTACTCTAAACACTCATGCGCAATTAAGTGGACTGGTCGAACTCGAAACGGTACCGTCAAATCAATCTACTGACACCTCTTTTTTGGTTCTCATTGATAGTCGGACTTGATTACATGCCAAAATGATTCGGTCCCACACGTATCCTTTGAGGTCGATCGACCAGTATCGACAATCTTCCACGTGTACCCTAAAACGCGAATTCATCAAAACAATTTGATTTATATGAAACAGTTTTTCGATCGCATCTCAGTAACCAATCTGTTCAAGAAATCGCTCCAATTCCTTTGACTTGACATGTCGAAGTCAGCAAAGTAGATTATAAAACCTAAGCTTGCACTGTTATGCAGAACTTGGTGAAGCCAACTCGTGACAATTCCAATAGTCTGCAGGAAATCCGCATTAGAATGAGGAATGAGAGGTCCTTCGTATCTATACCGTTTATTCTAAAATGCATTAGACCATAAACTGGATAAGTAGATAGCCAGCTTCAATACCCAGAGAAAGTGGTATTGTCTGCTTGTTAGGGTTGTCGGTGCGCATGAACATCTAACTGTACCTTGACATCTTCTTCTGAACGTCTGAGCTGACGATCTCCCCCAAGTTACTTCTCTGTTTTCAGTAATGTGGAATCACCAACTAGTGATGAAAACTGTTTGACCAAATGTCTTGGGATCACGGTCCTCATTTGGGGAGGAGGTAGTGGTGTTACAGCTGTAAAGTTCTCAGTAATGCTTTGTCCAAAATAGGAAATTGCTAGTAATCTATGGGGATGTTTTATCGAAAGGCTTGATTGTGTACTAGACTTCTCTCAGAGGACACCAGAAACCGGGGCACTATAGTGACCTTAGTACTGTAAAATAGAATCAAGTAAATTAGCTGAAACCCAGTCCAGGAAGTTCTCGTTCGCGTATGTGTCACGAGGTATGTAGGTAATAAGGCTTACGACCTCCTTCCAGATGGCTGAGCTTTTGTCGCTTGCGTGGTCAAGCATAAGTCAGTACGAATAACCAAGTGAATCCATCGGAATTTGTTGACTAACAGCCAATCATCCCAAGATCACTCATCGAAACGCTCTCCCAACAACAGGTTAGCAATAGATTACTTCGAATCCCCAGTTCCTCAAAAAAGCCATTTGAAAGCACTTGTTCTGTCTTTTCTAACTAGAACTTCTCTTTGTTCCATTGTAGCCAAATTGTATAACTAACTCCGTATCTTGACAACATTTGTCTTCATGCTTCTGCCCCCATTTGGTGCGTTTCATTCATATTTATACAGCTAAGATATCAGAAGCGATGGTGCACAAAACCACCTGTGAGTTTGGTTTGTTGAACACCCAATCGGTTGGCTTGGATGGTTGCCATTATTAGAATTATAACGGGCACATATGACACTGACACTACCTGGTATTTGGTCTAGTTGTCCACCCATCACCTCTATATGAAGGCCACTATCTCTAGCTATCTGCATCATATCAATAATCAGTAATCGAAAACGAAATGTATCTCCAGCTCAGCCGGATGAAGTTGCTCAGCCGGTTCATGTCTATCAGGAAGGTCAGATTCCTGAAAGCAACCACTGAATGCCCGAAATCTGAGACCCTCAGCTCTGCTAGATGTTGACCAGACAGCCAACGCCCCCTCAATATACAGCGCTTCACAGCCTTGCATCAAACCCAAGCAGCGCGAGTCAGCGTTGATCAAGGTCAGACGACGCCCCCGCAATATGCAGCGCGTCGCAGCCTTCTACCAAGGCCAGACCGCGTGCGTCAGCATTGGACCAAGTTAGACAGTGTTCCTCCAATAACTAGCTTGAGACCGCTGTATTCTCGCTCTCGCACTCGCTTTTTCGGAATATAGCTGTTGTGTTCCCTTCTGTGATTTTTTTCGGCATTAGGCACTGAAGCGGGTCAGCAGTCAGACACAACAGGTTGGCGAATCAGCAGGCATAACAATGTCGTGCTCCACTGCTGTGAGAAATTCGTTCCATAAAATTGTGAATGGTATTGGTCGGGCTTCTTACAGCGGACATCCCACACAACTTTTGCGATTAAAACTGTCAGTCAGTTTGAAGATAGCTAATGAGGGAAATGTAAGTTTCTAACTTGGTCGCCACATTGGAAGTAGACCGGACACTGGTTTCATCTCCAAGTTTTTAGCAACCATATGGGTAGTAGCCCGTCAGGAAAATATATCGCGATACCAACTGAGACGTGAGGCGGCCTTTGTGCAGTACATTCATTTGAAGAATAACATAAACCAGAGACTCATCTCGGATTCAGCTGAGTCTCCCAATAGAGACAAAGTAGTTTGAAAACGAGTGTATTTCGCAGAGAACACTACTTTTAACTCCGACCTAGTTCTGGCGAAAGGCCCGCGGAGAACAAGCCATGACCCGGCACCTGTGCACCTGGGACCTTCGCGCCTTCACCATCGTAATTATCTGTACACTTGGCTTAGAATCCTACAGGATATGGCACGAAGTCGGTCCCAGTGGCAAGCGTGCGGTTACTTCCTAGTCGGACTGCATAGCTAGAGTTTGTTTATCATTGTATGGTGGGCTCGTGATGGGCGAGATTCGCAAACGACGTTGGATCAGTTGTACTGATGGCATCTCACCCTAACATGTTGCTCAAATGCACTTATCTCTCTGCTGTTCCAGCTACTGATATCTGGTTCTTGATTGCTCTAGACAGGGACAAGAGTTTGTTTTCAATAAGTACCCGATTTTAGCCTTTCCTTGTTATTGTAGATATTAGGATATTCCTTCTGATTGTACGGTAGTTAAGCCCAGTATTTCCTACTGATGCATACTGCTGTCAACGATAAAGCTCACTCTGATGCTGATCGGTTACTAGTAACGACATGATTTTCCAGACTTACTTGTGGACTTTGCTTTCAGGTCAAAAACAACCTATGCTAAAAGGGGGACACCAAAAAGTATTTGCATTTTTATCGGAAATGATCACCGTCACGCGCCCCATGAAGCTTAAAGCTGGCGGGGAGATGCTGAATCTGCGATGCTTCAAATAGATACTGTAGCGAACATGCCCTCTAGGAGCATTTTAGTCCACAGTAAACCTGTTCCCAACGTACTGTGTATATCACTTCATTTTCTTTGTTCTGACAAGTCAACATGTAAAACATGTTTGTATTAGTTATAAAACAACATATGTGCAGAATTTTTATTTGCATTGTGCTTGTGCTTGAATGCACGAAGGGCGAAATTGAAACTGTCACTGGACCAAAGAACAGACATGCGTTACAGGCGGATGTGGAAGCCAATCACTACCAGAGTGCTAGATAAGCCTTCAAGAGCAGTTTATCGAATAATGAATGGAGCGGCATCAGCGTCGTGCTTTCTATCTCAAAAGCGTTGACATGCCCAGAAGTATTGGAATCCACTGAGGACTTGTTGTCCCAGCAGCGCCATTCAGGACTGAAAAATGAAGTATAACATTTTGGTGGTAGAGATGAATCGTGGAAACCGGAGGTGGAATTAACTGTCCACATAGAAACTGATCTGTTCTATACGATGTATTGAAAGATCCCGGGAACTTGCGGTAGTAGGTAACCCTTCGCTATTAATTGTGCCCTCGCGATAGAAGCAAGAGGTGATGTGGATTTTACAGTTTGGTATTTGGTACCAACATGTTGATGGTCGTGGGCCAATCAGAAAAGAATGACAACCCCAGCTGTATGTAATCCCGACAAATTTAAGTGTCAGGTGCCTTGAGAACACCAATTACGGAGTGGCCGTTTTTGTACTGTAGGTTATGCTCTATCCTATTCCAAAAAGTAGTCAGGTACGAATTGAAAGGTGAAGGATGCTGTCTTTTACCATACAACTACACTACTACTGTTTACCTGGACGGGAACAAGGGAGTTGTTGGTAGGTCACTCTGCGAATTTCGCAGATCGCTTCGATATCACAAGGTATTCAGAGGTCTTGGGGGAAGCTGGAACAGGCATTCTATCAGTTTTGTTTGAAGTTGGTTGGTTGTGAGCTGCATGCATTCATTGGGACTTGTTTTCCTGTTTAGTTTCTTATTGGTGACAGAATTAGGTGCACAGACAAACCCCATATGTCAGCCTTCAAAAGACTGACCAGTTCCGGCTAAACATGATCCTTGCAGTTTCTGCCTTTTGCAGAATCGTACGTACAATAGTAGACCCTAAACGATACACATTGTATCTTAGTTGGCTAAACGTGAATTTCGGGATTGTACTCGGGCTGCCATGTCACTTGATATGGGCCCAGTGAGCTTTTATCCGAGTCCAGTTATTTAACAGACAATTGGTTCATCAAAGGCCAGTTTAACGCGGACCGATTCACCACAAAATAATTTATCGCCAGAAAAAATCATCAGGAGCGGGTTGACGCTGTGGTTACTCGGGTAGTGTGTTGGTGTTCCAGAAAATCTCTAGAGACTTGTGTTTCATCCCTTGAGACGATTATGTTCTCCTGTTCATCTTTAAATTGCTTATGGCCATTTACGGATTCCCCAGAAGTTTGTTATCGTCAAAACGCATTTGGGTCTAAAAAGCAAAGATGCTTTTTGGTGTTCTGTTTCTTTCAAACATCCAGGCAGAGACATAATTTGGCGTTTCCATGGTACGACAACAACAGTTCATATGTCTACTTTTTGTTGGATAGTATGTTTGACAAATCGGATGGCGAATAATCTATCTGCCACAGAAACAAGCTGCAATGAACTGTTTTCCATGAATTTATGCCCGGCCGTCATAAGCTAATATAGAGTGTCCCGGGATTTAATTACATCATAAATTCGCTCCCTCCTACCTGCCAGCAGCCAAAAGTTGTCGTTGACTGTTGGAGCAACTACCAACTTTATGGTTTTCCTGATCCGTATTCACATTTAATGAGTCACCATTATCTTGGTAACATTACCATGGGGATGTGAATTAGGGAGTAAACGAAAAAACTGACTGAATCGTGTTATGATAGCAAAAAGAGCTATCTAGTTCAAGATGATTAGCATCGTTAGACTAATTCGGGAACTACTTTGAAAGAACATCGGTATATTTAGTGCTAAGGTTCCCATTCGGTATTTTGTTGCAGTATGTGAATAGTAGGTGAACAAATTGCCCGGACGGAACCGACGGCCGATTTGAAGGCGCCCGTAAGGAGTCGAACCCTGGTCTTCAAAGCCACAGTGCACCAACTTGGCAACACAATCAGCCGAGTACGCAGTTTGAAAAATCTACCGATTTATTTTCTGAGCTGGCGTACAGTAAAACAGTCGAGTCACTCGTGCGATACAACTGAATTCTCCGTTTTGAGGCTCTTTGGCCTAATATGTAGTGCAAAGGCTACTTGAACCCGCTGTTCCCAAAACAACAAGTACACTGAGGATCACTGTGACTGCCAGTCTGTTGGTGCCCCCGGGAATCAAATCCAGATAGGTGAAAAAGTCTTTTCTGCTCAACTTTCTGAATCCATTTTCGAAAATAGCTGCTTCTAAAATATCACAGAATGGATTCCTAACATGTCCTAGGATTTAACAAAACAAGCCAAAATAAAATGTGACATACAAATGACTTTCTAACCAACTCCAAAGTGCTTTGTGTCCAAGGAAAACATACAGAGTAGCCATACTCAAGCTTACCCTCTCAGAGCATATAATTCGCAAAAAGCACACAGAAATTTCCGGCATGAGAGCTCGTGGATTGTTTCAGTCTCCCTCAGTCAGCTGGTGTACTTATAGATATAGACATCAAAGTAATGTATTTCAGGAAACCTTGCAAGAACGATGAGTGTCGGACATTCTCGAGGTAGAGCCAACAGGCCTCACTGTTAGGGAACTTCTCAGCCGACCTGGTGGATTAAAACGTGCTGCCGGAGAATGCAGGACAGGACCGCTGGAACTGCATGGGTAGGAATGGCTGTATTTTACTAAAAGTGAAAACATCAGTGAATATCTTTTGAAGCCGCAAGTTAAGTTCAGTCGTTCACACTCCAGTGGTATTTTTCATGAATGTTCCAACTAAAAGGACACTTCGAAATCCAAATATTTCTACCCTTTACTGATCGAGGGGGACCACTGTACGATTTTTTTAATGCAACATCAAAATGTGTCATGAAGAACAGGTAGCTGACTCACAATGTCCAAGCCCAACAGATGTGATATGGAGTGATCCGAGTGGTTGTCTCCTACGCCTCGAAGGACTCCTAAAGGGATCTGTCAACAGAGCGGCAAACGAAGACAAGAAATCAAGTTTCTTCGGGAAGATAGAACAGTTAAGAACAATCACATATTATGAACAGCTCCTGGTGTTCACGTACCTATTCACCCCATAATGTCTGTTGGCAGTCTATACTCACTGGAGTTAGGCAACTATGTGCGGACTATAATCTCACCATAGTCTCCGGTCTCTTTGTGGCGGTGCGGATGATATCTAAACACCAGACATTTATAAGATATTTCTAGTGTAGTGTTGCACTGTGGAGTTTTCCCGGACTACACTTGCTGTCTGTAGGGAAACAAATGTTCAAAGTTAGGACGTATTCCGTGAAGCCGTATCAGGCGCTCGTTGGCAGTCGCTAAATTATGGTAATACTGTACATGGTTCAGCGTATATACCTCCTGTTTGTGATGAATTAATGTCACAGATAACTACTTTCGTGCTTGAGGGTCGGAAGCAAGTCAGGAAAAGATATCGACTCTATTACGACTGCTCATAACCGAAGAGTCAAATCGAGCCCAGGCGACCGCCACTTTGACTGCAACAATGAGCACACATTCAGACAGTTTTCTTTTCCTCGTTGAGCATTCACACACGTCTTTCACGTAAAATTGCATTATCCCATTTTTATGAATCTTCCATAGTGTTTACTACTTGGGTCTATTGTGAAATTGTCCATTCAGCATGTGCTATAGCTAGGGTTTATCTTAGTTTACGATATGGAAGCCAATCAGCTGGCAAGAACCAGCATACAAAGCAGAATACCATTACGTAATTTTCGCTACTCCAAAGCGGAAAAACCTTTTGACTGAGAACAAACAACTTAGTGTATGAGGAGTGTCACAAATATCCGGGCGGCAGGTTCTTCATCCACCGGTGCTCGATTATTGTTAGTGAGGACGCAGGTGATTTAGAAAGTTCTCTGTGAATTGGATGAAGAAGCAATCGCTCCTTAACCGGAGCAGATTTTTTACCATCAGAACAGCTTTCCCGTGAGAATGCAGACAGTAAGGAAGGAGAAGATGGAGATTTGCTCCTCCAAGAATCTCGCTACTTGGAAGGATCGGCGCAGTGGTGTAGCAAAAGATTCAAGGTCACTGAGGAATATGTAGCTGTCTCACTATATCCATTCTACTCATCGTCAAATAAGGGAGATTTTCGTGGCCTGCTATCCTACTTTTGAAAGAAACTTGAAGACTGTTGTCAGCAACAATTCGACAACAGGAAGCAGAAAGCGGTTTACAAATGATCGCTAATTTAGGGATGTCAGATTGGCTAATAATCCGACTGTATGGTTGATCTCGGAAGATGCAGCCTTATAACTTTCAAAACCAACGGGTTCGAGAGTGTTGTAATCTACTGATGATACTAGAAGGTTTGTTATAAATCATCCGCTAATAAAACAAGGAAAACAGGGGAAACTCGTAAGCAGCTGAAATGTATGTAGAATTATCGGCATGGTTCACAACGAGAGAACCCTGGAAACTTATTTCGTCCCGCATCAGAGGCGGTCACTCTGCAGCAAGGACACCCTAGTATAGGCAATGTTCGTTAAAGTGAAGAGGCCTCATTTATATTTGGAAATATCCTACTGATAAACAGTGTACCTGGAAATACACAGAAAGATTTGCTATTGAGTAAAAACTTAGCAGCTCTGGTATCGTAGATAGTCGTTGGTTTGTTCACTGACCTGGGCAATTTGATTGCATACGCTTCATCACTGATCGAGGTGACATCATCAGTGTGTTATTAGTGTAGCGATAGGTCATTGGTTGTCTCAACCACCGACCCACCCGGCAATAAAATTCCAACTAAAATAGTGCACCTGTGACCTAGTTACCGATACTAAATGTGCAAGTTAAATTTGCTTTTCTCGGCGATGGCCCACTTTGATCTAAAGTCTAAGATTTTGTCAGAAGTTTTATCTTTTTGAGTGTATTCAAACTATCATCACATTGAGGCCTTATTCTGAAGGACAATTCTCTCGATAAGGGAAACGGCATGGTCTGATTTCTTTCTTTTGCAGCAAAAGGGCCTAATGAAAAACACCATCAAAAGGTTTCGTCTTTGCTGTTAGGGGATAACAGTCACACACAAAATAGCGTTTACTTACAGGGACCAAACCAGCCATATCTGAATAGGGGATACTTTGTTGACGCTGTACTTGCCCTTGGAACTGCAGGAACATTCCTGGGGGCTGTCGATAATACAGTAAAAAATATGGAAAAAATCAGTACAGTTACTAATTTTGGTCTTGAAATGTTAATTTGGGTTGTTACGCCACCTTGTGGCGCATCTTGTCACAGGGACCATGATGCGGATGCTGGCATAATTAAGCCGACTTCGCATCAGTGTGACGAAATATGTGGATCCCATTCCAAACATCTTATAGCCGTTCATGCTGCCAGCATACAAATGATAGCTTCTCAAATCTAGGCTGATTAGTAGGTTGGTAACGAGGTTTACTCCTCATTTTCATCAAAAGGCTCGTTCAGTTGTATGGCTTTCTGCTAACCAAGAGTAGTTATGAGTAGTCATAGAGGAGTCCGTGAGTTTGGTTTTGGAAATGCCCTTGTACGCACTAAAGGGTGGTCCATCCAGAAGAGGAGACATCCGAGAAGCCACTTGACCAGTTCTCATTTTTTCCACTAAAATCTTGAAAACTTCTAGCAATAACAACCCCAAAGGCTGTTTCAAAGAATCTATAGATCCTTTCCCATGGAACAGCGTTTTATCAAAGTGGAACTGTGAAATTCCATTCAAAAGGATGGTCATCAAAAAAGTTATTTCCAGAAAGCAAATGGGTCAAGACTGGAGTAAGAGATACGCTCACCAACGTCTCCCATGTCAATATAATCTTTACCTAAACAGTACCCTTCCGTGGCCTCAGCAACACTATCAACATCATGGACAGCAGTTCACCAACAATGTATAGTGGTGCCCAAGTGATGTAAGAAAATAAGAAAATAAAGCCTTAGGAAAGGGTGGAAGAAGTCCCATATCCTTAACAGAGACGATCAAGAATAAGCCGCCTTCAATTTTGAACAACATTAAAATAAATGCATCAAAATAAGTTGATATTGGTGGAAATGACTCCGTCTCCGACGTCTGACGAGCTTCGAAGACAAAGTCGATCATGCTGTTTGCGCTTTGGAATCCAGAGGTATTCTCTTCCAAGATATCAGCTTTCAAGCAGTTCAGTGGGATATGCGCCAAGATTCTTCCTGCAGCGCAGACTATACTGATTATTCAAGAGATGCCCTTTTGTGTCAGCTCCCTCTCCTTCGAATACCGGCACGACCGTGGCGTCCTTGAACTCTTGCCAGTCTCTCAGGCTGTGGGACGAAGTAAAAAACTTTGCTTTCCACTACTGTTTTGTTTCATTTGAAGCTTTTGGCAGATGCAGCGTCTCCTTGCTGTTGTTCATTTATAACCTGATGAATTTTGTCCTTATTAAATGAACTGGGAACGTTTATTCTTGCAGGGGTTTGAGGGAACTGTGACAAGAAATCCAGGTTCATGTTGGCTGAGTGCTATGTAATGTTGAGAAGTGTGCACCCAAACAACCAGAGTGCCTTCAGATTTATTGTGATTTGGGTCGCCCTGAATGTATTGCGTTTTCTCTCTAGGGATTGCTTCTGGCACTTCAAAGGACTCTTCCTGATATCACCGACCCGTATACTGGATATCTTGGTGCACTACAAACCATCATCTATTTTAGACCTGTATAGTTGGTTCGGAAATTTGTCCATCCTAGCAAACACAGAATATATAAATTCACCAGTTTCATAAAGCTAGTTTGGGCACATTTCTTCTCTGGACCCACTGGTTTCAAAAGCAGTCGTTATGACATAGTCCTTGAGTCCGGTCCGTTTCCTTCCAAAGTTTTTCATATTGCTGAGTCGTTAGTCATAGCTTCTGAGTAAGTGTGTACTGTTAGCGGATTCAGATCCTACTTAGCATTGCGCTTGGTCTACAAAATGTTAACTATATATATATATATATATATATATATATATATATATATACGGGGCTTCTATCCATTCCCAATAGCAAAGTGAAATGCATTTTTTTATGAGCACTGAAAGTAATCGTCGGACCACAGAAATGGTCCTATTCAACTAGTTCAGCCGCCTTACGAAATGATCCAAACGATTAGTGTCCCATGTTTGAAACGCAAAGACGGTCAGTCTAGTTCAGTCTTACTATAAACTCGTCCATCTGATCCGGAAGGAAGTAAAGCGCTTATGATGTCGCGAATACATGGGCAGTGAATGAGCGAAAACAAACGCTTTGTTTTTTCCACAGCTCGATTGAATAAGGTACTTTTGGCACAGGACAGCTGGGTTGAAAGACAAACGCTGCAGTTTTACTACTATTTACATTCATAATTGACGGGAGTCCCATACTCAAAAGTAAAAACTGAAACGCAAATCCATGTGTTTCTAGGAAGCTAAAAAGGCATTGGTACTGCCCCTGCCTAATAGAGTTTACTCTTTGGTAACCAACGAATTCGATCTCCCGAAGGGTTTTTCTTGGCTATCACAATTACCACTGCACAAATGATATCATGCAAGCGCTGGGACTCAGTGTCCTCTCAGTTCAAAGCGGTAGGTGTCTGCCAGAGGGTTGAAGCTCATTGTCGAAATAAGATGCGTAAAGTACCGGGTGGGTCATCCGGAGCAACAAAACACAATGGTAATTGACAGACAACCGAGCCCAAGTAACCGCCATATTTCTTAGACGGTAAGAGTCTGTACTACTGACTGTCGGTAAACAACAAGGTAAAAATGATACGAACCATGACACTGCATATCAGTCAGTAGGTTGAGCAATCCACAAAGTCTTGTAACAGTGCGTTGGCAGATAGACTGTATCATAAAAATGAAGTGACATGAGGACAAGCGCAAACCTAGTAACAGTGCGTTGGCAGATAGACTGTGTCATAAAAATGAAGTGACATGAGGACAAGCCATTGGCCGAAAAGGTTGGTGCATAACAGAAGGTTACTAATTTTGGTTACATGTGCTGTATAATCAATATTCATTGGATAAAAAAGTGGTATCTGTCCATTTGAATTAGATTTCATTGTAGACTGATTTTTTATGGTACAGAATGACGGCCAGATTAAGTAATGGCTGTTTCAGAACGGCAAAACCGTTGGCTTCTTGTAGGTGTTTGAAGTTGAGCGGATTCTAATTTCTCTTCCGGTCACCATGCAGCGTCTGTCCATTTGAATTAGATTTCACTGTAGACTGGTTTATTATGGTACCAAATAATGGCCTGATTTAGGAATGGCTGTTTCAAAACAACAAGACCGCTGGCTTCTTATAGATGTTTGAAGTTGAGTGGGTTCTAATTTCTCTTCCGGTCACCATGCAGCTACGTTCATGTTAAAGATAGATGAATAGAACAGTCAGCACCCGGTACTCATCACCTACCTACTAATGCTTATTAGAACGGGGTTAAGCAGGTCCATTCTGCTTTCGTGTTGTACTTTACTGGAAACGCAATTTTCAGGTCCCACACAAGGACAAAATTCAGCGCTGTATATAATGGACCTCAGTAGTACATGAAGCGTATGGAATATGGAGGCCAAAGAAAATGTGTCTTCTGAAATCGGGGCAATAGGGATTTCACTCGACAACAGAGAATTTACGTACCTCAAATTATCACTCGAATAGGCGGTCGTTTATTTTACCAATGTCTTTCAAAGACAAATTCAAACAAATTTGTCTAAATTTCAACTCACCAGGTTTTCAAGCTTGTAGTTGATCTGGAACTTTCAATGACAGTAAAATCAAGCAACTGGTGGTCATCAAGTTCTTCGAACAAAGATCTGTTTGTGTCGTGGCATTTTGATCCGACGACCGGATTCCGGATGAACTATATCGACTCAAAAGTATTTGGAACTTGCAACCATGACCAAACCTTCAGCATGCAAAGTGGTCTCCGGCTCAAAAAGTGCATTAAAACGGTAAGGAGAAGCATTTCCGCAAAAGTTTACTAGTTAATAACGTTTTCCACAGTGACTATTTGACGGCCAAAAGCCTCGAAAAACTGATACTCTTTCTACTGGCACGAAAACTGTTTGTTAAGCTCAGTGGCGTAGCTTAATTTTTGCCTTCATGGGTGAGGATTTGCCTGGTTTGTTTGACATTTGGCTTGTAAATCTATGCCAGTGGTCCATATCATTGATATTAAGGTACTGCTTTTTGACGGTCGATCAGCCAACTAGCAAACCGGTAAGTATCTCCTGTATGGTTCTATGCTCTTTTCTTTCCGAGATAGCTGCAGTGAAAAAACTAGAGCCGCGATACGTCATATCCATGAAGGTGTTTCTCACTTGGCCGATTCCTATTTGGCAAGTAGGATGAAACAATGATTCATCTCGTTTTCAAATCACGGTCCCGTTTTAGTTCGTTTATGTAAAAGGAGTAGGCACCGGACTATTGAAATTTTAACAAACAGCCCAAACTGCTATGTTACACTGGCTCGACCAGCGCTCAGTACAGATCAGCAATGAGTTCATTCAGCATTGTCTCGTACACAATTTTCAGTACGGTCTCACTGTTTTGGAGAAACCACTTGAAGTCGCCTGCTAAAAGTGGGTCGTCACGAAGAGACTGGACCTTACTGTGGTGTGACGGTCTGTGCACCTCAGCGACCCATTGAGCTATACTGGGAGGAGAGGTGTCCTCGCGTGATTGTCACTGCGCCTGGTTGGAGACGTTGCAAGATATGGCTGCCAACCGATACTAGTGGCAACCTTGTTGTCAGTTTCTATCCAGATTATTTGAATGAGTGTTTCAAGGTGTAGGCATCTCGGAATAACTGTAGTAAGCTAGCACTAAGGCCCTTCCCTGTTCACCTTTATTCTTTTCTTCACAATAAGGCTTTCAAATAAATCATGGTTATATGGCAGCGAAGTGTTGGTGTTGAGCACTGGTGTCATGCTGCCGATGATTCCAAAAGTGGGACCTTCCGGGCTTGGAAGTCCAGGACTATTTACCTTACAACACACTCCCTCATAAGGCCTTTTGTCAAAGCTGGCCAAAAAGGGTCCCTCCAGAGATGTGACTCCAATGGCGGCGTGTCATACACTGTTCTTTTTTAGTGAACTCAGTTGTTGTCGCCATAAAATCCGCGTTTATTATTTCATTTTGTGGCAGCAGAAATTAATGGGAAGTTTAAAGTTAAAACACAAGTATGATGTTATAATTCGACGTTTCAGTTGCCATGGATTTCTACAATCAGTTAAAATTTACACGTTCCACATTAGACACCACATTGCTCAGTCTGTTTAACCAATCCTAGCCGAGTTTGATCCGAAACTTCTAAGCCTTGTCAACAGCAGAAATGTTAGTGGGAAAGCGAAGGGAAACTTACCGGGTTCTTAAGGTTTATGAAAAGAATCAGGCGAGACCAACCAGAATTAGTCACCTGAGAAGGGTGGTCACTATAGAGGAATTTCACTTTAGTTACAAGCTAGTAAGCTCTGACTGTGTTAACTCTAAGTCAGCCACAGTACTCCACCCCTTCGGTGGGGTGTGTGCAGTTTTTTTTATGCAAAAATATTGTTTACGAAGACATAAACCCACCAATAGTAGGCACATCGGGATTGCGCTCAACAATCGGTCTGCGGCCAGCCTGTTTTGTTGATGTTTCTTCTGTGACTTGGAAACCCACCTTGGCTAGAAATAATGAAAGATAGTAGGCCCACATCTGAGAGTAATTCACCAAAATCTATCATGAGAACTGCAGCAAAATTATTTTACTCTTAGGTGACGTCTTAAAGAGGTTGGTTTTACGAATGCAAAAGCATCATGTGTTGTAGGAGCTACATTGAGGGGATACACTGACACCGGCACAACCACCGACCCATCGCTACGCTCTCTAACAACGCACTGAAGATATCACCTCGATTGGTGATGAAACGTTTCAAATCAAATTGCCTAGCTCAACGAACAAACCAACGACTATACACTAAAACTAACAAGAGGATTCACTCTAGGGAACAATCGGAATGTTTGAGATCGCGTGAACTGCCTCACAGTGTTGTATCGGTATGTAACATCACATGCTGACCTACTTTCCATCATGCTGCTGGCTACTATGACGATGTACGATGTAGTCTGAACCGTGGTACGACTGTCAGTTTGGGATTTACATTGGTTACAACAATATTCACTCTATGATTGTTGTCATGTGGACAATTGGTGGAAGATGCTTTACAGTGGCCTTTACGGACACTAGTTCGTGCGACTTCTACGATTCAAACATTGCGAGTAATTCGGCACCATCAGTTTTTGAGGCTATGACGCCACTAATTTACCGCATATCGAACCATTGTACGATATTTCTGACTCTCAGTCAGTCCATCGCAGACAGATACTTGGTGATTTCATCTGTTGGCTGATCCCAACAATAAAACACCAAATATTCACGAAATATAAAAATTGTGTGCAAATTACAAGTGATAGTAAAGGCATGTGCAGGCTTATGTAGAAGTTTTGGATAATTTATGACTACAGAGAAAGACTGAAAATTAGATTCAGGACGTTGAAATGAAAATTTGAAGTAAGCGTAACACGAATGAAAAGACACTTCTTGGGATGGCCGAGAACCGTCGATCACTTGCTGTACCGAATGAGCTACCGAAGACCCTAGCTGTCTGCTCATTCTGCAAGCATATGTATCTCCCATTTTAGCATCTAAAAAGTCTCTCTCTAATTATATATATATATAATGTAATAGGACTCATTTCTCTCTCACAGGAACTGCAAGACTAGCCTTGTTCAAGGCCCGTAATGATAAGCTTTTCTGGGTTCAGAACCAGCCAAGCAGAGGAATTTATAAATCGTGTGAAATCACTAAACAATTAAATGTTTTCAGTTCTGAATACGTTGGTAAACCAGTTGGAGAGAGGGATCCCAAATATGAGCGTGTTCCAAGTCGTTTGTTGTATATGCCAGACAGGCGGGTATATCGCGTCTAATTTATTAGTTTTATGTTTGTTGAGCAGAAAACAGACCGCCAGTTTTGCGAGTGTACTCAGATACACATAGTCAAGTGTGTTAACTCATTCCAGCTAAGTAACACTAACCAGTCACATGTGCGAGTGTTTACTGATTCGTCATTTCTTTATTGATCTCTTTGGGTTTGGTTATTCATCCCCTATATTCCCGTACCTTTTAAACAGTTACTATCCGAATACTTTATGTAAGGGACCGGCTCATTTCTCAAAGCGACGTGTAAACAGATTTTGTGTGCACCTCTTTGCCAACAGTTTTGATGGATGGAAAAGATCAACTAGAACATAAAGTCGATCCAGTTCGGTGTGACCTGAAAGCCGTGGTTGACTTGACTAGGTTAAAGCAAGCCTTCAGTGAAGAGGTTAAGCTAGGCACAATGCCAGAAATAGCCTCGAATATCGTTTGCATGTGCGAATACCCTCTTGTGAATGGTGGTAGTTGAGTGGGTTGCAAGCATCCTCTGGTGAGTAATTTGGATGAGATAGCGATCCATATACAAATTTTGGTTTCGACCCAGTTTGTGATTAACTGGGTGTGATCAGCACAAGAAGGACAATTTTATCCCAGTCAGTGGTAAATGTGAGGTCAGAAGCAAGGGAATCCAATAATTTATGTCGAGGTCGCTTATCGGTCCTTCCTCGATTGTGACCATCGAGCGTTGACCGCTTTGTGCTTTTTCTGTGAGTTGTAAAGTATCATTTTAATGGGATCGGCAGTGAAAGAGTTATGCCAAAAACAGGATGGTTGCATGACTGCGTCGCGGGTTGTACGCTGTCGTCAGCCTACAGTATAGGAGCTTGGTCGGTGTCGATAAAGTGATGTGAGTTGAGAAAACCGTAGGGGTCACCCTGAGGTTTACTTTGCTTTACTATACTTAGTGCACCGAGTAGCGCTCCAAGGTGAACTCGTTGAAATGCATAAGAAGTCACCTACTGCGATAACGATTTATTCACTAGATCAATATGTGCCAAATAGCTCCCCATTTTCAGTCCGTACAGAGCTTGGAATATTAGAGACCGACAGCAAACAACCATGCAATTTGTTTTCAAGTAGAACGGAAACTCAGGAAATGAGCCTACCTGATGAGTTCCTAGGGGGGCGAACACGGTCGTGGGCTGTCAACGAGTTTTCAGCAACCTTATGAGTAGTGTATTACGTCTAAACAACCGATTGTTACAATAAACACCCGGTCAACCCTGATTGCATGTTTTAATAGCGCCTTTTTCGGACACCTTGGTGTTATCAGAGAGCTGTTGAGCACCAACAACAATTCTGACGGCACATACACTTAAATTCTAAAGAACCTGATTGGAGTATACTACTGTTGCACCAGACTAATTTGATCGATGTGTCAAACTTCCCACCCTAATCAGTATCACCCTAAGAACCAAAGCTCAAGACTCCGAAATGCCTCCACCCAAACAACTATCTCCAGCTAGCAAGAACGATGACATAAACCAGGCTTTTTTCGCTTTCAATGTTGTTCCTTGTGAACTGGATTATCACAGTTTGCTCAGCAGCGTGGTTTATATATATATATATATATATATATATGCGCTATGCTGACGGCATCCTTGCACTGTGAATATAACTTGATAAATTATTCTAGTTTCACTGAAGTCGTACGCAGTCACAAATCTGGCGGAATAAACAGGTAGAAACAGGTGAATACGTAACAAGTACAGTGCAGTGTGCGGAGCATACGAGATAAGATGCAAGTTAACCAGGAGGCAACTACAGATCACGAGCTCAATCCTCCTAAACCGACAGCACACCTGCACAACCCAGTCTGACGATCAGGAGTGTGCGTATCTCCGGTCGTCTCAAGGGTGTAACGCAGGCAAACTGATCAAACTGGGACAACGGGATTGCTGGCTTAACTTTGGGAGCAAACGGAGAGGCACGATTGTAGAAACCGGTGCAACCTGGTCCACGGCACGATCCTCAGCTATCGATGGTCCCCATGTGCAGTCACTAAGCCTCAGAAAACTACCGGCCTTCTTCATGGTTTTGACATAAAAGAAAGATATCCTTGAAGTAATGTGAGTCAAACTACCCTATTGATTGCAGTTCCACAAGGAATTTCTGGTTGGACAACAGCATAGTCAGAGATAAACTTAGACCGATTGCTGCCATTCTCACTCTCGCTGCAAGGACTTGAGAGTCAGCTTTATAGTCTGTTGCTGCTAGATGAGCTCTAGTGGCGGATGACACCAGGTAGATTGGGAAAAGTGAAGTCACGGCGGTAGGTACCGAGAATGGTTACAACACGTCTTCCTCTAATAAGAAGGACAAGAGGGGCCCAGCTAAATCTTTCAAGTCTATTAGTGTTCGCAGGAACAAAGGGATTATCGGCATGTTTGCTTTTCACACACAAACTAACCTGGGGAGATATGACTGAACGCTGATTGAACTCAGAGCGATAGATGATTGATGAACAATGTTTCTCCTACTAAAGGTCACCGCTCCTAAAACCAGGATCTATCAGGAGTATATTGGAGTTTGAAGTGCCCGCGACAAGGCTCGTTCAGCCCCTGAGTTTAGATTCATCTGCCCTATCTTGAGCTTACACAGGAAACAAGTGGGAAAGTTTCGCGAATACTTTTGATTCACAGTACTCTAAAGCAGTAGAAGTTATCCTACTTACATTTGGTCATTTGTTGACCTTAATTTTACATGAGGTTTACGTGAGGTAGACTAAGGACATTCTCTCGGTCATCCAGTTAGTTATTCACTTGTCATCAGTGCGCCAAATTACAGTGGTTGCTGGCGGTACAGTTTCGTTTTCCAATGATGGGGAGAATCAGACAAAGTCGGCAACGTGTCTAGCCAATGAAAGCAACGGGCAATGTTTTGTCCAGCTTTTGGATAACTATTTTTCCAATAAACATATCCAGTTCAACGGAATTTTTCATCACTACCCTTTAAAATAGGTGTTTTAAAGGGCATTACTTTTTCCTTATGGCAATTGGGATAAAAATTACTCCCTCATAGTAAACCCACCGAAACACATCTCTAAATTCAGTGAAGTCTCCAGGATTGTTCCAGTTAGCTTTACAAAGACCAAATGCCTTGACATCCGCAACATCCTTTACCCACAACAAATAGCAATAGTTAGGACCTTCTTCGTCCAACTTTCTCACAGGCCGTTTTAGGTTCCTGCGTGCCTGGTTGTCGTTCACTCAATCCCTGTCCTCACTCTCTGTCTCCGGTGGTTGCTGTCGCATTCCAACAGTTAATGGACCCACTGGTGAACGATGGGTGCATGATGATATATTCCAAATACTACCGTACACAATGAACCTTTTGGTTCTTCTGCCAAGATCGTGGTTGCTGACTGCGTCACTTCAGACCTAGGTAGATTAGCGTCAAGCAAAACCCAGCAAGGTGTGGAATGCAAACGGTGCCTGAAACAACAATGTTCACCATATACAGCTGTTAGTGCTGAAATTCATGGCCGACTAGATACGGACAATCCTTAAACAGCCAGTCAAGTTGCATACATCAACCACGCCTTGGAAACTAGATAAACCCAAGCAGAGTTGGAAAAACCAGCCAAACAACCGCGCACTGACGACGTCTCCTAGGATGGTGACGAAGCGTTTGCAAGCCAGTTACCAAGCTCGTTGAACTGATCAACTTCCACCAGATCAAAGGCAAGTTAACCCAACCGAGGTACCAATATCTTAGACACAGTTCCCTGGTCAAAAGTCTGATAGAGCTCCAGGGAAGTTTGCAACCAGAGGCAGTTACTCAGCAGATAAAATGCCGTGGACAAACCGCACAAACCACTCTTTGTATGTGAAGCATGGAATAGTGTGAGAATCGGACGAGTCAGTTTTGCCATTTTTAAGAAAGATACGAAACACAAGATATAACTCCGAATTCGTCCGGGCCGACATTCAAGGTACCAAAGGGATGGATAAATAAGCACTAGTTTGCCAACAAGATAACGCCAGCAGTTAAGGGCCCGTCTGAATTTCAAGCCGATACCCTATCGAACATCCTCGGATTGCCGCTAAAATAGGGAAAAAGCGTTGGCCGAGGTTCTCAGATCCTGTTTACTCGAGAATTGAGCAAGGGAAGCAGACGATAAGCTGTCGGCGGATTTCCAACGATCTTCCCACACTATTTACAGATTTGAGTGACTGCGATAGTTTGAGTCCCTTGTTCGTCTGTTTGTCCCTAGCCACCTCGTTCCTAGCCCTCGCTTCATACCAGGGCCCGCTAATGACTGCTTCACAGAAATTTAGATATACGCCAAGCTACGCCATTTAGCTTTGCCGTGATGTCTACTGGCTTTTTAAAAGTCCAATTGTTGTCGTTGTTGCATCAGTTACACAATTCACACTCAGTTTGATTATAGAATAGACGGTAATGTGGGAACGATAAATTAGTTAAGACATCATAGGAGGACAAGTCTTGTTAGAATCAACCTCTTAGCCTCTGATATTTAGCAGCTAATGAGTGAAGAGAGGGGAAGACTTACTTCCAGCTGCAGGTGTGGTAGAAGTGGTAGAAGTAGTTTCTGTCGCCGTGGTAGCCACTGATTGTGTGGTTGTATCCTCGACTGTCGGGTCCTTAACTACAAAACAAAAAGATAGTATGTTTATTGAATTTTTCTGTGTCTGATATTCCATAGTCGACTGAGATGAAGCATTTATTTCCAATATAAGAATAACACGAACTACAGCAAAAAAAGTATGAAAGTCGCTGGACGTTTCCATTGGTGTGCTGTCCAAAGATACTACTTTTTGCCGTCTGTTTCAACCCCAGTTTTCCAATCTCAAATGGTTCTAAAAATCGACAACCGTTGAGAGTTTGGTGAAATGGACAAGTGAATATCGCATGCAACAAGTAGTAGTCTCTTCGAGGCAGGCTTTTCTGAGTATAGCTCACTTCCTAGGAAGAACAAAAGACACCCCTCCTCATGTTTCCGGATTACCATCGTTGATAGTGCCAATAACCATCAGTACATGTGCAATTGTCGTACATATGAGGGTTACGCGGAACTATAGGTGTTCCCTATCTATGCAGAACGCGAAATCACCTGTAATTGGGAACAACTAGTCCAAGTGTGGCCTACACGAGCAGACATGTTCGCGGTAGAATGTCAAACTGAGTAAGAGACTCACGAAGATATGTGAACTTGATTGCACACAATGCAAATAAAGACAAGTTGGATCATGGCCTGGATTGAAAAAGGAATCGAATTTTTCCATCAAAATTCCATCCTCCTTGCTAAGATTGCATTCTGTGCCAGAATATCAAGGTGGTTATATTACGTGCCACTCAATTCGTCTCATGTGTGGATCGTTACAAATAACCAGTCTTTGTACTAGCATGCCAGAATAGAATCGGAGGCCCAATAATACGCCGAGTGCTTGGTTCCTGATATGTATCACCAGAAGGGTCAATGTTGGGCTACAAACTCGTGTGTTGCTCCTTTAGTTAGTTGCGCTTCAAAAGTGATTGAGCTTAGGAAAACTCAAGTACTCTATGTTTGCATTATCCTTCATTTTCGCCGCATACCGTTCGGTCGGTTACTCAGATTTATAATACAACTGAACGGACGCTGACTTGAGCACATCAAGTCTAGGTCAAGATAGGTCAGTGGTTAAGGCGCGAGCTTACTGATTGCGAGTTCCGTGGTTCCATCCCTACCGCTGCATCTCGACTGCTCCTGTCTAGGCTTGGGTAACCTGGCAGTATCTCAGTCCTCGTGCATTCGTTGGATAGCATGGCAGCTGAGCAGTGAAAGTGTGTTAAAGCTGAACGAGTGTTGTTATTTTTTATGCCATAAGCCGAAGCTATCCACTAGATCACTATGTAGTTGTGAACGGCCTAACTGCTGCTCCAGAGACATAAAATTACAGTCACTGGGTAAATCTTGCTCACTCCCAGAACAGTTTATCTTTAGTGATTCCGAATTGAAATCTACTTCCTATATGTGAGAACACTAGGTTTCCCGACGCGACACCACAAGGTAAAAGTTCCTCGAGGAAGAAGCCGTCTGTTTTGTGTCGGGAAGTAGTGTATCCCATTATCTACCTGTATACTACTCAAAAAAATTAGTCGGTTCCTCTAGTAATGATCTGGCTTGAATGGATTTCTGGAAATTGGCGCTTCGGAACGAACGAAACCAGACAAAGACGGCTATCGACCCTGTCGAGAGAAAAATATGGTATCTTCTGAAGGCATTCATTCTTGAACGAGACAAACATAAAGGAACGAAGTTGACAGAGTTTTACATTAAAAAAGGAGGACAACTTACAGCACTTGTAGTGTGCTAAAAATCCGGGAGAAGAAACACTGTTATCGGTCAGCATACGAATGTAGAGAAAGCGGCCCGTCGAAATTAATGGATGAGGCAGATCGTTACCGCAGTAGACACCAAGCTTTTTCGCTGAAGAGTTGTATCCATCGTAGACCGTTACTTTGTCGAAAGAGCACCGAATATCCCATTCGACCTTCAATAAATGAATATAAAAGACCGGTAAATCAGCAACAGTCTAATCCATTGTAGTACGTTTATCTACAGAAGACTAGCAAGCGAACCTAAATTTACGACCGTAGGCGTCGCATAATTGTGGGATCACAGCTCCGGGCTAGTACGGAGGTTTTGCTCACAGTCAAAAACTCAGGGCGCATTGCTAGTGGGCACAACAGGTATGGTGTAGTTCGACGGTTCCTATTAAGAGAACCGAAATACATTCAGGACAAACAGTAAAAGTGAGAACACAAGCTAAAGATCTTTGGTACGAATAGGCTTTAGGGAGAAGCTGATCTGAGGGTGAACACTTTCTTGAATGGGGCTTTTTATACCCACAGTTCTTCTGTTTTGAATCTTATGAAGAACCCAAAAGTGAAGGCTTTGCACGTTGCAAACGTCGAAGCTCGCTACTTCTGCACAAGCTCTTGTCCAGGATAGGGGGTTAACGAGAGAAAGCTTGTAAAATCCAAACCCAATTATACAGATACGTTCTCTTGCATACTGATTTGGTTATCACGGGAAACTCACCTGAAACCCAGCTGAATATCTCGTTTATAGTATTCTTCAACTGGATTCGGTTCACGGGACCGTTTCGTGTTCCAGTTGGTACGATATTCGATATACGCAGTACAGTGTATAAATGTAACACATTACTCACAAGGTCGAAGGGTTTTAAGCAACGTTATAAGTAATGTGTTACGTTTATCAAATCTGTTATGTTTAATGACCTTAGTGAATCATAAACGCGTTACCTTGGTGCACACGAAGATTAACTTGTAGTACAGTAGTTGCGATTCAGTTTTCATGGTTTTGTATAGCATGTACTCTTGTTCCTTCGACTAACTTCACTTAGTTTATCTGGTACATCCGCAGTCACTAGATCACGTGTCACCAACAGCCAAATCACGTAACAAAATCCTGTCTCACTTGCAACAGTTACACTAAAATTTCCTATCCATTTTGCTTACGCGGCTATCAACTGCGTCAAGTTGTATTCAAGTTTGTGCAACTGTCAGACAAGAACGGGCAACCCTCTCTTCACATTGCACACCATATATAGGATGCAGCTCGGCCCAACACACGCGAGCGCACAGGACAGCAAGGCAACAAAGCTTCACAAGTCCACGGAGCACGTGTAGCAGCTATAGTACAGGGGAAACACGTCCCGCACCCGGACCCTCACCCAGGAACTCTCACTAGTCGTCTTTAAACAATAAGTCAACTTTTGGCTTATACCACTTTATTTTATTAAAGTGCACCTAAGTATGGTAGTCTCCACTGTTAAGACACATGTACTTTGTTAGTGCTTGTCAGCTTCCGATAATTAAGTTAATTTCGTTACAATCAGAGCACTAACCGTTTCCCTAGAGGGGACCTACATGATAAGCAGCAACTGACTATCCAAGTCTAGGTGAATCCCAACCCCAGCTCATACTGATGACAGTTGCGCTCCCTCCAGGCTGTCAGACACAGATAATGCTGACAAATGTCTTATTTGCCCCCCCACCAGTTTTCTAAAAAATGGGGGAAACACCTGACCTTTGGAAAAATAAAACATTATGAACTCATACAATTCCGGATGTTGACATTTCTTTTACCATTCTTAGCCGCTAGACTTGAAGCCTAAATAAAACATATAACAAATGATTAGCAGAGTTAAAGTGCCAGATTGTATACGCGCGAAAGTTAGTATAGTGTAGAACAATCAAACGAAGCTCTTCGAAGCTTTCTCTGCATAGAATACTGACTGATGGACTCCAGGTGAGGAGGCCCTGACGCTGAAAAGTCTGTCTTTGTTCCAGGTTGGGTAGCAGTACCTGGAGCAAGGGTTAAGACCTACGAAACGCCTGGAAAAATACCATTCAGGGGCAAGTTCGATGCGCGACATTCTGGAGATGGCCATGCTATTACTAAAAAACGTGACATACTTTCTCCTATGCATTCTAATAGACCCTCATTTATTTTTCTTGTCCCTGCCCTTGAAACTGAAGGCTTGCTGGAAGTATACATGAAAGACGAGAACACTAGCGAAATCTGATCATATATATTTAAAGAATGCCACCTCCAGTAGTCAGGATAAGCCACAGCTTTGGAGCCCCTATATCCTGACCTTTGAGCCGTTCGCTAATCAGCCATCCGAAAAAGTTGAAAAATAAATAAAGTCATCTTTCTGGGATTCTCAATTTGACTTCCTCTGAAGCGAAGAAGAATGCCACAGAAGCCTTTAAGGCAACCGCTGGAAAGTAGTCTTTTTTAAAAAAGGAGAACTTTTACTTCAGAGTTTATGTATTTCAAAGGTGTTTTTGTCGATTAGGGCATTTTTCACAAGTCCACTCGTGTAGGCGATTAGTTCAGGCATAATGATCGCTCCCAAAGGATTGAAGTTTATAAAGACCAATCCTCAAAGTGACTCACAAGTACCTCCAAAATATTGAAACGTTTTTTACTCACAGTCACACTGGCTGGCAGAGGTCAAATTGAGATTCCCTGCAAAGTTCCGGCTTGACTAAGGTTGAAACTCACAACGAGATAGATGGGCAATCACAAGGTATAGTTTCACTCTGAACATACAAACAAAACCGATTCACAATTTGTCCAAGTGACAGGAACCCACGCATGAGAGCCTTAACGAAGGCTAGCAGGAAATACAAAGTGTGCGTAGCAGTATAGTACTATCTACAAATTTGTTGTCTCACCTGTGAACGATTTGGAGTCTGCTGACAAACGTTTATTTTCGAATTGTTGGCTGGACCCGTTTAGACGTGCTGGCATTCGAGAAACTAATTCAGTGCGTACAGGACATTTGTTTTCTACTGAATTTTTCCCACTTTCTTCGATTGTTCCTCTTCAGGGGACAGGAAATGCTAGATAAATTAAATTCCAACCGAAACCCAAAGTAGTTTTTTCTTGAATTTTGAATTCCAAACCTAGTATCTTTTCAAGCCTGAGTATCAGCCAAACTCTCGGGGCAATTACGATCATTGACGGGCTTGAGTTGCGGTTAGAAGCAATCCAATCAGAGTTTGAGTGAACTGGACGGCAGTTCATGTTGAGGAGAACGTAGATGAAAACCAAGCTCGCGTCAAGTTATTTCCTGTCACAGACCATGCGGACGTGGCCTACACGGATATTGGGGTTAAGTTAGACGTCAGCTGCGCAGGCCTTTAACTCTATCGGCTGGATTATGTGGGTCACGACATTTCTGAATACTGACGAGATCCCGAATACCCACCGAAGTTTTAACACGTGGATTATTTTAATCAACTTGGAATGTCGATGACGAACGACATTTTGGAACTGCTCTACTATTCACAAAGTTTTCTGAAGTGCTATGCATAAAGTTTTCAGCCAGAAGGACAAGCTGAATGAAACCGTAAAAGCCTCCCATATTTCGTGGGCCAACTTTAGTCCGATAGATTCAGCCGACTTGTTTATCAGTGTCACAACATAAGTATCCTTGATTCTCGACAAATATCGATATTTAGTCGTACACAAGGGTAACCTACATTGAGGAAGTATAAGTTAACGGACACATTGACAGAGCCTGTTTATCTTCAGAGAAATTACTATGTGACGACACGAACTACATACAGTTGACTATCTGGTCAGGTTTAAACTACCATAGAAATTTAGTTTCACTTGCCACTACACTTGTCATGGTATGACTACCACCCATCCCATCTGTTGTATTAAAATTCAATGATTCTTACCCGGATTGAATGCTCGTTGAATGAGAGCGGGAGTGTTAAATGTAACTGTCTGCAGTGAAAGACTGAAAAATTAAGCGGCAGGTGAATAAAAAATCGAATATCATGAACTGATACTATAGCGAAAATCCCAGGATAGCTACATACTTGCTGTGGCTCTCCGTGTCCCCTTTCTGACGGTCACTCTAAAATTCCGCCGATTTGGATTGCTATGCTTCGAAATGAAGGGATTTATTACTTAACCATAGGTTCCCGTCCCTCACGATAAGGCAGGACCCAGCAAAACAGTTTAAGACAATAGCAGTTCCACATTTTCTGGTTGTTATATTCCATCGAAATAATCAGCAAGTGCACTTGAACCCAAAAGTACCCATATTGCATGGACACTTGATGGTGGCTCAACCATAATCCACCCTCGACTTAGGGTTAGGAAACCGCAAACCACGTGTGTGCAGTTTACGGAACTGCTCTTGAGCATTTAAACACGAGTGTCCATCGTGTAAGCAGCATTTCGTGGTTATTGTTTGTTTATTCAGTCACAGTCTATGCGTTTTATGGTGTTGGATAGATGAAAAATAACTAGAAAATTGACGGGTAATACTCGGAGTGATGCGTTTTGTACAGGAGTATTCACTACGACTGGGATGCGAGAAAACCGGGTATTCGGATGACCAAGTTGGAATCGGATTGTTTATTGTTGTCTCCCGACGTCAAATTTTGGCACAACTATCAGTTTGAGAATTTCATTCCTCGCTGATGAGTTACCTACACTTACACTCCCCCCTAATGATTTATTTGAGTCTTCTCTCCATATGTGAGTTGTGCGGGTAGTTAATGAGGACAATACGGTTAGAACACAAAAATGTGACGTTTACTGGTTGTGCGCCGGCTTCATTCTCAACGCTTTCCTTATGGCTTTTAGTCAGTAACATTTTGAATGTCAAACGTAAATTCCTGGTCTTCCGATATAAAACTATAGAAATTCGGATCACAACATTAGGAGTCTAAGGTGCGTTCTTAGGTCTGGTGTTCCGGTACCAGGTTCGCTAATACGATGGTCCTAGGTAGAGTATAGTGAAGAATACAGACCAGAAAATTCCCTTTTCATCAGGCAGGATGAGTTCCCTGGAGCAAAGTGCTCCCCCCTGAATAAGTTGTTGAAGACATTCTTCCTTGAGGATTGTAGTTTTCTAATGCCCACTAGCGTACCAGGGTATATAAGGGAATCAATGAGCTTGAAACAATAGTTATTCATAGTGACAATCGTATTTTGGGATGACTTGGTCAGAGCTCTGACCTGAGTAAACTTACGCTAAACTTCAGGAACTGAAGACGAATTCGGTGTCCCTTCGGTTGCTCAATTCTCCATGCAGTGTCGAGGTAGGGTGGATACTGAACTGGGAACCCAGGAGATGAGAAGTCCCCCTCTGGTGCAGTTCGGACTGCCAGTGTTTTTAACGCTGTGGAGTGAGGTAAACAGCAAGATGGAAGGCTGCACCGAAATGTTCAGGTATCTCATAATCACACACGCTAACTCTCAAGAGTTAGGAGTGTGGTCACTGTTGTTACGTGAAATCACTAGAATGCGCTTAGCTAAGTTATTCTAGATCTGATCTCGGGTAATGGATGATGTGGAAACTGAACAGTTCTTGAGTCACGAGGCACCTGCGATCTAGTTGTCTCAGCTTGTCATCAACGGCTCAGAACAAACAATTTCATGCCACAGTAGCCGTTGAACAGAGTTGGTCAACAGGCTGAACTTGCTGGTGGTGAGTATGGATTTCAAAATACTGAGATACTACGGCTCCGTGGATTCCGATCGCAAAACGTTCCTCACGTCTTTCATGTTTCTCGGATAGTATTCCTTCAAATTCACCTCAACTATGCGGACTGTGGTAGGACTTCAATGAGTATAATGTCCACGAAGGAAAAAGTTAACCGTCTTGCTGAAAGAAGGGTGTAATTTCATGTTTTATATGAGAAAACATTTCTCTTGAGGCTGAACAGAAAACTCACTATTCCCAGTCGCTTGTCTGCTGATCAGTAGAATACAACATATGATAGCAAAATTCATGCTACCGATCAGTTGTCTTCCAGTTTCCAGTCACACCCTATTTTTGTCTCTGAGTGGAAATATATACTACCGCGATTGACGTAAACAAGCTTTGTAAAACTGTGCCACTTTAAACTGCATGTGCGGGTGTTGTATGGATTTCGTCGTCATTTTAATTATCTTTGCTCAATAATTCGGCGACGGATATCGAAATGCTGGTAGATATATGTTTAGGGAGAACCCATCAATTACAGCTAAGGGCGATTGCAATTGTAACATGCCAAACAAAATGTGGTCCAACCACCTTATATTATCCGAAAATTTCAGCTCTTTTCAACACATGTTCAAACATGACTGTTCAGGTGTGACATGCCTGCATCGGTAAAGGTGGTCAAGTCGTAACAACATTTCGGTGCATAGCGACCGTAAACCCGGAGAAGTCATGAGGGCTCCGATACTCTCAGGTTGCCCAGGCATAGGCAGGAACAACCTAAAGCTGGGGATGGGTCCGGAGCACGGGACTTCCAGTCAGTAACTGCGTGCCGCTGAGCCAACTTGAGGTCCGAGCAGTGGTGGAGTAGAGGAGCGGAGTAAAGGCAACATCCATGTCGGGGGTTCGAATCCAGACACTGCCAAGAATATGCACTGCCGAGGAACTTTGATAGTATAGGAAGTCAAATCCAGTGATTTACTGCTTTGGTATGGACTAAGCGGAATGCTCGTGTCAGGATATGAATAACACTGTTCAGGCAAAAAAAGGGACCGGAAATCATACAAATGACCAATTATGAAGAGATGCTTTGGCAGTTTGCTTTAAATCCATTGTGGACTGTAACAGAAATTTTGCGCGTCAAGGTCATGCGCACTGCATCCACTAGCTATTGTTCATTACAAATACCCCTCCCTTCACTTACAACCACCTTTCGAGCACCACATCGGAAAATTTATATGTGTATTCTTGACGATCCTAAAATTCCACGCGTGCCGTTGTATCTTCCAGTGTTCATCGTAATTAGGAAAGCTGCACCTTTCATTCTTGAGTGACGAGTCTAGCCGAAAATACCCGACAAAATCACACTGTGAACAGTCTAGCAGAGATCCAAACTAAGTAGTATGACTTGTGTCGGATTTTAGATCATGGTAGATTACCAATACTGAGTGCATATCGCTTTTAAGTGGCTACACAGAAAAGAGTCCATACATGTGGCGAAGGCAGTTCTTACGGGTTCCATACGCCCAACTGGCGGGTCCAAAGCTCTTAACGAAGGCATTTTATAAGGTCCAAATGTGTGTGTGATTATTCCTATCTACCAAAGGATCGTTTGTCAGCTTGTAAACAGTTGGACTCTAGCATTAAAATTGCTTTTTATGGGCTCTATTTTAACCTTACTGATAGCCCGGTCGTAATGGTCATGAAAACAGTGCACTTCTTTCTAACCACGGAGCTACCATGTAGTCATTTCGGCTGAACTCGACGTTTGAATGAATGCTTCTGTGAAACAAGTGTGCGCAGTCACACAGAACTCTCTAGGGCCACGTACTTTGCTGACTTCACAGTCTTCGGTCAAACGACCAGTTCTCCGTTGCTACCACATGGGAAGGATTGCAAACCAAACACCAGATGTGGAGGTGAGCTAGAGATCTGCACAGATTATAAATTGAAGGGCTCGACCAGCTTTCCTAAGAACTTTGATCTGGTCTGAACCCAGCTGTTTCCCATGAGCTTCACTTGCGGGCTCCCCGTACCCGTATGATGTTGTTTCCGTCTAAGTATTATCGACTACTTGTATAACTTGGAACGAATCATAGCAGATACCTCCGAGTCCCAAACAAAACAAAGCCAGATGCTTAGCATGTTTAGTTTCAAAAGTAGACGTGCTGTCGAGAAAACCCAGTATACCTCACGAAACACGCCAGTGGCCAATTTGTACCGTTTTGCTGCAAAGAAGTCCCGGGTATGCTGTAAGGAATTTTTGGGGACTAACATTGTCTTGAAGGGGTTTTGACCATATTACTACTAATAATAATAACAGTGTAAGCGTACGCTGCGGATGCGAATACTATTAAAGCAGCCTTTGTACTGTGTAACAGGATACGGCGGCTCGTTTGCAAGCCCATAGGTGTTCATCGTAGAACTGCCATTAGCTGTGGATAGGAAAATTCCCGGAAAATTCCGTATGCGAAGTAAGGCCAATGGAGAGAGTTCGTAGTGTCTAGCCACAAACTGTCCTAGTGAATAGATCAAGCTGTAATCATTTAGAGTGAAGATGAATAATTGTAGAAGCCTGTTATATATGTTGATTCGCCAATCTGTTGTATCCGACTGCTGACCCCATTCCAGTGCCTAGTGCCGGAAAAAGACTCACTGAAGGGAACATAACAGCTTTATTCCGAACAAGCGAGTGCGAGAGCTTGAGTGCGAAAATACAACGGTCTCAAGCTACTTGGTTTAACGCCGAATCACACTGTCTGGCTTTAATACAAGGCCGTGACGCGCTGCTTATTGAGGGGGCGTTGTCTGTCTGGTCAGTATCTGGTGGAGCTGAGGATCTCAGTAGATTTCGGGCATTCAGTGGTTAATTTCAGGAATCTGACCTTCGCGATAAAGCCAACCTAATCATAAAAGCTATGACAAGGTTTTGAAACCTTATTTTTCTGAACTGATTGCATCACATCCGGGTAGCTTTGTGACTCAAGTGTGGAAACTATCCTTAGTTTATCGGAAACTGCGAACAATTTTGCGCATTATTATTAGATTTACAGCTTGGTAATGTCAAGGTGGTGACACTTAACTCCAGCGATTTTTCTACTCAAATGATGTAAAATGATTGCGCTCCCAACCTTGGGGTTGCTGCTTTGGCAATGAGAATAGGAAGACACCAATGATAGCAGCTTACACATTTAGGCCGAATGGTATTAAAGCTTTCGTGTTACACTTCATATTCAAGAGTAGACGCTCGTTGGTCAATTAGAGTTTTGGCAATTCGATTCAGCTATGCATCGCCTGGTTGTGACCTATGTGACTGGCTGGCTATACTAAGAGATCGTAGGCAAGCGGATTTTTCCTGCTGCCAATTAAGCAGCGAATACTGCTCACCAACATTTTCTGGCTTCAAAATATTGATTTATTATTGTTCAGCTAGTATTTATCAGGCAGCTCAATCAAACCTCATGCCTGGTGTAAATTAGGCCGGACTAAATCAAACAAGTATGTTTACCGTTGGTTTTGCAGACCATATTTTATAGTTTTTACTCAGTTAGTGACTAGCCTGTCACCGAAAAAAAAAACTCACGCGAATTGGTGAGTACATTGTGAATGAAGCCGGTTCATTATATTCGGAGATACACGGCAGTGAGCCGTATGAATGTGATCTTGATTGAATGTTGTGGATGAACAGGAAGCATACATTGTAGGTCTACCAGGGTGCTCTTTTTTAATCCGGGCGAATGAATGCAGGCGATGCAATGACGTTCTAATTCTTTTGCAGGAAGGTATCACACATTGACAAGATTTAAAGCGCTATTATTAAACAGAAACCTGAAACTGATCACGGTCTTGATACCATTCCCATCGGTGGTTTGGGTCGATCCGTACGGAGAGAATCTACGACAAGTCAAACTAAATATCTTACATTTTTCTTAACAAAACCCAGCGGCGGGATCGAGACAGGGATGTGAATCAGCCGATCTGCTCCTGAGTCTTATCTGTTCGTGAGCCACCATTTGTATGCCTACTGAGGCTCTAGTACTCAGTCCCACAAATCGGAAACTGTTTTTGTTATCTCATAGAAGTTATATTCCTACAAATGCAAAAAAACTGAGAGAATTCGCAGACCTAGCCACATCTAATGGTTTCACTCCGGCTAACCATATAGTACCAGTAGGTGGTAGAGATATGCGAGGTGACAATCGAATATAGTCCCACGTTGTTGATTGACAGGCATCAGAGATTTGGCAGTCATACTAGTATCCTACTAAAGTTCTAAAGGATCTCTCCACAAAACGCGATCGACGAGACGGACCTTATCCGGCCTACCATAATAAGGTAACATGATGCTGTGTGAATCTGCGCTATTGAGTGGGATACTGAGCCAAGGATCACGCTTGAGCTACTCAGAAGTCTCGCTGTTTCCCTACAATGCTTATGATTGAAGTTTGAGATTTGTTGGCCCAGTAGCAATTCACTGAAATTTCCAGGCCAAGGAAGAACCGGTGGTAATCGAAGGGCCTGTGAGCCGTGCTGGTTTAACTGTGGATTAGGTATTTGTTCGGTATAAGATATCGGATGCGACCAAGCGTCAAATGTCTAAATTATATCGAGCGAATTCACTGTAGGGATATGCCCACTTCGAATATAAACACTGGTAGTGGAATGCTATAAAAGCCGGTCGATGAAGTAGCTATTCGCTCTGAATGACTTTTATTGAGTAATACAACTGGAACTCTATTTATTGTTTTGGTTGCACAAAATTTATCAGTAGGTTCAATGTGCCGATTTATCTACACCATCGTTTCTTCGAAAACAGAAACTGACCTTACGGCGGGAGTGAACTACGGTCAATGATCAGGTAATTGTTCTATCCTGCCTCAGTGAGTTCGAACCTTTTCCTCCGTTTGAGTGAACAAGAGCCGTCAGGCATGGCCAAGACTTTGAATGCGTTATTCCTGTCTGAAGACACTTATCAGCTCTCAGAGGCGTGCACCTTACACTGGGCACTTCAACAAGCGATCTGGAATACGAAGATGCTGTTTTTCTGGACGACAACCCGAAGAGCAGCGCACCACTGCTGACCCAGATTCTGCAATATACTCTTGTACCCGAAATCGAAGACGCTAAGACAAAGGCTTCTCAGCACATAATCGACAAAATCCAAGCAAGCGCTCATGACGAAAAACTTCAATAATGAAATGGGGTCTGCGTCCAAATATCTTGGTTCCTGCATCTTCGCGAAAGCCAGACAAACAATAAGATGAGGAATAGCATTGATGGTGACGGAGATTAGAGTCAGAATCAAAGTGTGGATGTATCAATCTTCTGTCTGTCCTGCACTATTTTATGGAGGCAAGAATTATGAGTGTTCAATCCGAAGCAAAATAGGTCAACTAGGTCTCCAGTGGAGCAGCCCGAAACCGTCATGGTGTATCCGGGCTGGCTGCACACATTCAGCAATGTCGACTGAAATAGTTCGGACATGCCGTATATTCGATGAGGACCTTGCGACGAAGGTTCCCAACCTATGTCCCTGTCGGGGTTAGCGTGGTCACCGAGAAACTGAAGACCTGTTTGCCCACCGTCAAATCGGACGTCACCTTGACACCTCATCCGACTATGGTGTCCAATGTGCAAAGGTTGCTGCAGAATACGGCTCTAGCGCACGAAATCTGTGAAGCTGCCTTGTCTTCCATCCTGAGTCAGTCATAATAAAGATGAATACCTTGAGCTTAAGTCATCTTCCACCCAAGCTAAAATGAACGGCGGCCACCAATTGAAGTTTTTCAGATGATGAAAGTTCTGGGACAAATACCGGTTACCCTCAGTCAAACGGGTTAGGACTGTTATCAATTTGTCCCCATTTCTGATTTTGGTTCCACTCACTCGCTACTCGAAACGTGTTCTGGTGGCTTTCTAGTTAGTTACTTCAAAATCAGCTTGCCATCTACAATGAGTGACCAAATAATTATCCCACGAACTGTGTATTCGTTCCAGCTGGTGGAAACTGGTCACTTTACTATTACCGTAACACTATTTTAATGCGCAAGTGCAATCCGTCCATCCATGAAATACGAAATCCACTCATAAGATGAAAATCATCTTCGGTTTGCAAGAAACACTCTGGAGCGAATGGCCGATGTAGCAGCAATCGGAGAAGTCACCTTTTTTGGGGACTCGTTCCTGTTTATGAATTGCACTATCCAAATAGGCCACTTGGAAGTTACACTCGTTCTGTCGTTGAGGTGCTCTATGGTCCTTATTCAAGTTTGCCTAGGCGAAGCAAAATCCTGTAGTTAGTGATATCGTAGGCTGGCGACTGGCACACAGAATCACTATGTTGCACTAGTCCATACTAGTCACCAGTATGTAATAGCTGCGCCAATCACTCCAGCAGAAGTATGGTATTCCGTCGCACGCTCACAAAAGCTGCTTAAAATAATTTGGTAGAACAGAATCTCCACTACCTGAGGATACAGAACATGCGTCACGAGTCAACCTCTTATGAATGAATATTGTGGTTACTCCCGTTATTTTTGCTGTGAAAGTACACAGGAGCGTGATTATTTCTTCGAATTTGATGGGAACAAACGTAACAGTCGTTTACCACCGTTCAGCTGTAACACCCTTTCGGTGTCCAGCTGCCATGCTGCACAAAGGAAGCACGAGGGCTGGGATACAGCCAGGTTGCCTAAACCTAGACAGGGGAAGTTGAGAGGCAGAGGCAGAGGTCGGGTTCGAACCACGGACCTTCCGGTCAGTAAATTCGCGCTCTAAAAACTGAGCCGTTTATAGTAGAAACTGAATAGCAGATTCTGAGATGACGGGTTGTGGGTAGTTAGTGGTTAATTTGACCGTCATTCTGGTCTTATTCGCAAACATAAGCAGAGCGGATTCCGAGATATCAATTGTGTAACCGCTGAGGAGGCATCAAAACTCACATGGCCAACTGCCAAGATAGGACACACTCTAATTTAAGGAGTCTTACGCGTGTGCCACCGATTAGTGGCTAAGCCTCAAGTTTGCATTGTCAATTCAATGTCTGATGGGAAAGCACTTCCTCAAACATCGAAATCAAAACACAAGATCAATCAAGCAACGAAGTTCATTTAAAAACACACCAAGGAACCGAAACCGGAAAGCGATCGAATGATGCGGAAAGAATGCTCTTTTGTCCAAGAGCGCATTTCAACTAATCATACCAAGTGAGTCCAAGTGCTACTTGGAGAAATGCATATATATCGGCAATCTCTTCAATCTGAAACGAAAAAAACGGGGTTGCGTTTTAGGACACATAGGTGCTATCAGGATGTATAGGTCGACTTCGGGGTAAGTCATGTCATGCTAACTAGGTATTGCGAATGAGTGGTCGGAGATATTGAAGATACTGTTAAATTATTCTAAAAAGCAGTCACATTCATTTAGCCGGCCGACCGGAAACTTACAACGTCCTTCAGATCGGTTTCACTCGCGTGGAGTGGTTATAAAACGTCCTTAGATGCAGGGCCTAGTTAAGTGGAAAGCAACGAATATTCACGACTGCATGAGAAGTAAGCCGATCGGGTTAAGGGAACGTTAGATGTGAGATGAGAAAGAGGATGCCGATGGATGCGCTCAGAATATGACTCGAATTCAGATCGCGATACGGCAATGTTCCATCCGCTCCATCGGCCACAGATGAAGAACATTTACCATATAAAAGTCAGGGATATAGCAACAAAAAGTGAGGAATTACAAAAATTTCAGGTCAGTTTCAGGATAGATACGAGGTCATCATCAATTCTTTCTGTGCGTCGAACGCCGGCCGTCTATTGTTGATCGGTATGGCTCAAATAAACTCCAGTCGAATTGCACAAGGCCGAAGATGGGTTGTACAGATGACCCATTTCAATTGCATGTCGAGGACGTCAGACAATGACAATCAATCACCGTAAAATCCGATCGAGTAATGCCTACCCTAATCCCACACCATGAAGCATGAGATAGATGCTAAATTTCTCAGCTCCGAACATGTGGAGGATGTGGAGTACAAGGTTCTGTGATTTTGATAACCGACATTCGTCATTTGCTAGAATGAAATCCAATGTCCACCGTCTGCTTACCGATCAGATGGCTCGTATGCAGTGGTTGAACAAAGAAACACCCAGACCCAGCCCCAAACCGAAGCAGTGGCCGTTAGTCAGAAAAACGGAATACATCAAACGAGTAGACAATCTTATCAGTGTCGGCCACGTGGCAGGTAGCGTTAAAAATGGAGGTACAGGTTTTTTTACACGCGGCTTGGTTACAGTGGGTTGAAAGCTGTCCCGTACCGAAACAAATGATGTGTTAAACAGTATATGGAATTCGCTATTCGCTTAATCCCATTCGGAAACCATGAAACTGCTCGGTAGACGCGCCATTACTGGACTGCTGGTCGGATAAAGCACATAAGAGACCGAAAACCACAGCCAAATCGCGAAGGCGTGGCGATGCATGCGGAACGGTGCTGTGCAGTAGCTTTGATAATTCATATACAACACAGCCAGTCCGTGATGTGTTCAGGGCTTACAGGCACCGACCAACAGCTAGCTCAGCTGAATTGAAAGGTTGATTGCACACCAATAGGTACTAACCAACCCTGTTTTCTCTGTTTTGTGTGAATCCTTTGCTCCGCGGTGATTGAAAGCTTAAATTATTGGAAAACCCTGCTCTCAAAGTTTTTTCCACCAATCGTTCAGCCGTAGCGCCCTCTCGGTGCCTAACTGCCATGCCACCAGAAGGAAGGATACTGCCAGGTCACCCAAGCCTAGACAGGGGGAGTCGAGAGGCAGACGTCGGGTTCGAACCACGGACCTTCCGGTCAGTAGATTCGCGCTCTGACCACCGAGCTATCCTGCCCCAATAATCAGCCCAAATATGAGAGACAACATTCAACGGAATCGATCACGGGATGAGTTAACTAACCATTTTTGACGTTGGTTTCCCAGCTCCATGACCAGCCTTTGTATCAATTCGGGCTAGAATGGGGTTGGTTTGGTTTGAACCATTGTGACAAAACGTGGACTGAAGGGTTGAAAGGAGCTTAAAAGCATGCAGAGGGACAACACGATCGTCGTGATCGGCTGTTAAAATCAGGATCGCAGGGTATTGCACATTGGGATCGTCGGGAACTTTGACATTATGAAGAGGTGAATATCTAGAAGGGAATAAAGAGGAAAAAACATGAAACATTAACTCACAAGATTTGGTGCTGCATAAAGCAGTAAGGTCAGGCAATTCCTACTCCGACTAGCTGGATAGAAAAAACTACAGCACAGTCATCGAAGCAGAACTCAAGACAATAGAAATGAGAATTACCGCAGCAACACATTAAAGTCCTCCTCCTTTTCCGGATCTCCATAATCACTGACCCAAGCATGACCGATGGTGAACTTGTGGAACCGCAGCAAATCACAAACCGGCACATGAGACACAGCCGCAGCAAACAAATCTGGGCGCTGGTTTGCACAAGCACAGACGAGTAGTCCTCCATTGCTTCCACCGGAAATGTACAACCTAGAGGATAAGTTAAAGAACAGTGGCAGAGTAGGAGAATACGAATGGGATAACAGCTAACAGTAGGGACTGTAATGGGATATTTCAAACGTAAGATCCAGAGATTAATAGCTGAGTAATGAATAGGCAGCATAGGATTCGCTATCAATTTTGCGACCAACATTGGGCAGATAAAAGTTAAGGACCATTCTAAAATACAAGAATAAGGTGAAACAGCCACCGACTACCTTGAGCCAACATCTTGTAGTGCAACGGAACAGGCAAGTACAAGTTGAGGTACGTTAACCGAACAGCCTGTTTATTCATAATTCCATGCAGTGTATCACAGAGACTGGCGAGTATAATGAAATTCGAAGCGTATTATCCAAAACCCTCGCAAAAATGAGCAGGTTATCAGTAGTGTATGAGTTCTGAATATCTTCATCCACTGGTCCCATCACATTTATGACGTCAGCAATATCCGTGTACGCAAAAATTATTGTTCAAAGGCCATAAGCTGCTCGGTGGAAGCCTTTGGAGCTGAACAGTCACTTATCGGGCACTAGTTCCAACAAAAAAACAAGCATTAGAAAAGACGGAATTTCAACCAACTCACTTGTTACGGCCAGTGTAGCGTTCAGCAATCAGATACTCAGCGGCTGCTTGAAAATCATCGAAGCAATTTTGCTTATTCTTTCGCCTGCCAGCATCGTGCCAAGGTTTGCCGTATTCACTGGATGAAGACGGTGAAGAGTAGAGTGAAGGGAACACATGAGCAAAGTGAAAACCAGTCTGGTCATAATACAGTCTGTCTAAGAAGTGTTCTTTACTAAGTGTGACGGTGTTCCTTGTGACTTACCCGCCACCGCGAATGTTTGCAATGGCCACAATGCCACCAAAATGCAGGAGGAGCATGAGTTGACTGATACTGAATGCCGGAGTGATGGCTATGTCAAAACCCCCGTAACCGTAAAGTTGACACGGGCGCGATCCGTCCAAAACCAAGTTCTGAGTGAAGGTAGAGAAGTAATGTTTAGAAGCAATTCGAAAACGGGGAGATGCGATAAACACCAAGCGCGACAGAACTTTCTCATACATTGGGAAATATTCCCACAGCGAGAATGAGACATACAGCCATGGTTTCTGAAGCAATGTAGAATGTGTGTACCATTAGACCGCAACTGTGGAATGGAGAGTGTTTAGATGCAACTATACCACGAAATTCGTCCCGAAACTGCTCACTTCGTGCAAGAAAGAGAGGAACATTCCACAAGACGGAAATAATCATAAGTAGGGCCGGTTACCTGTAAACCGCATGCCACCCAACATATTCCTGTCCGAAGAAGGTAGTTTAGTTAGATAACCCTGAGCTGCGACAAGAAGTCGTTGGATATAACGATCTCCCCCCCCCCTCTAAAAAAAATCACTGTAAGATAAAAATCTTTATATGGGGATACATACTGGGCTGTAGATGGGAAACGCTTGTTGTCATCTTCGGAGGGATCTGCCTTGGAGGATTACTATGGCTTGCAACTACTTTTGAACCATTAAGGAAATGTTTCTCACTGCGAAGTCCGGCCCAAAACGAGGCCAGACTCAAGAAGGGATATAAAAAAATTTGTTTTCCAACCACCAGAAGATTTGCACAGATTTCAACAGGTCACAAACACCAGCAAAACACGCGATCGGTATGCACGCGGAGCCACGCAAGGCAGCTGCCATTTTCCTTCGATTCGGACAAACCACCTATCAACCTTTTCATCTGGGGACAGGCATTTACTTGAATTTATGAATTTCCTTTATGGACCTAAGCATTCAATCCACTGTCACTTGATATCCCTTCTTCATCATATCTCACAATTCTCAATCTCCTGCGGAGGACAACGAATTCCGTCAGCAAAAAGTTGAATTATGAAATTTGTTCAGCTAAGACAAAATACTGAATTTGCAAGTCGAACAGATTTGGGACGACTTTTCTATATTCGAGGCGTTTATTCGAATAAATTTCATTATGCAGAGGGAAAACTGTGTTTCAAGAGGGTGTTACGTTACGTACTTTCGTAGCAGGTTGATGGACTTACGTTTGGATGAACGATAAACATCGGGATTCGAGTTTTATCCTTGCTTTGGTAGAACACTTGTTTGGCCGTGAAAGCAGACAAGTCGACACAACTCAGGCGAGACTCGCGAAAGATCTGTTCAACGAGAGGGCAAAGGAAAACTGAGCAAGACCTAAACTTATACCTGAAAAGAAGTGACCATGTGAGCACAGCAATAATCACTAGAAGTTCAACGTCACTGCTATGACACATTTCTATTACAAACCCACATCCAAAGCTGTATGTTTCTCTACTGTTCAAGAAATGATGTGCGAAAAACCCTCGTTCAAATCAGAACATTCAGAGTCGTAACGCGTCGTCCAAGGCGGTTGTTCACCGAATTTGTCATTAATATCGCCAGTTGAAAGTGCCAAACGTCGGCCCAAAATAAACCAAAAAAGTAGCACATTTCCGGGTGTGATATCCTCCACACTTTTTCATTCAAAGATGGTGTTTTGCATACTCTTCATTAGATGATGTCGAAGTTTTCCCCTCAAGTTCAACTATACACTCAAGATACTACTTTTCAGCCAAAGGTACCAGAAGCAGCTACATATAGGTCTTGTGATTGTGTCTCACCTGTTTTCGTGTCTGTATCTGTATGTCGAAAAATCTAACAATCATTTATTCGGAAGAGAAGTAATAACCTCGTGGATCGGTAATCGAGACGTTGACATCTTGAGATATCCCTTCCCCTAGTTGATTTCCGCCGAATGGGAAGTAGTCGTCAACCGTGCATGCGCAGCAATCGACAACGACTTTTTCGTCCGGTCTAACCACGTGATATTACCTAGTACAGAAATATAATACCAGACCATAGACAGTTCTCCCGTGTGAGTTCAGCTACCCCTTATTCTCTTATTTCTGCACACCGTGTCAATAAAAAATTAAGTCATTTAAACGGTCTGGATCGCACTTCTACCATTAACGATTCGGTGAAATGTCACCCGTTCTGACTTGGCCCTTTACTTTCTAGTTGGTCAACAAAACCTCCTCAAGGTCGCGGGTCCCAAAATCAGCAGATCCAAGCATTTTCTGAAGACGTCTGAAACTCAGATTACTGACGGGGCAAACAGAAAACCCATGTTCGTGCAATTGCGCATCGGCAAATGTGTCGCACACAATGTGAGCAGTATGTTTCGTATGCAAATTTTCCGACGACGATTTGACTGGGGTACATCTGGAAAGCTTACGGATTACAGTCCCAATACATGTTTGGATATATTGCAAATAAACGGTGGTAGATGAAGTTATATCCGTGGATTTCATGTTGTAAAACAAAACCAGGTTATAATCCATAGTTGACAAGCAGTGTACACCTGTTTCAATTTTATTAACACCATCAGCGTTGAGTTGTGAGCTCGAGGAGTGGTCATCTCCATTCCACATTCAACTTCGGCGCTCGAGATAGCTCAGTGGTTAAGGCGAGAACTTACTGCCTGGGCGACCTGGCAGTATCTCAGCCATCATGCTTCCTTCGGGTGGTGTGACAGCTAGACACCGAAGGGTGCTACACCTGGATTGGTAGCACTGCGAGCCCTAAGAAACCCGCACTCATAAATACATTTGCCCAATTTTCGATGCACACAGAATAATTGACCTAATGCTCACTTAGTACTTACTCGCACAGGTTTTTTTGCTTCATTCCGCTTACAGGGGCGATTAGCTCAGTAGTTGGCCTCTACAGAAATTGCTAAAGGCACATTTGTAAGCCACATAGTCTTAAATTCTAAGACTCAGGGTAAATGGGGGCCACATTTTCGGAAGACTGTTAGATAATGGCTAAATGACCATTCATATACTGTCCTCGCCACTTCGGTCAGGAAAGTACGGTCGGAAAGAATGCAGTGGACTGCATGGAAGTAAGTCATAGACCGACCTCACAGTGCATTGCTAGCGCCGACAAAGCTCCAGCTGTAGTTCCCGTGTTAAAGGCAGGGTCACGGTTCCGGCAGGCGTGTTATTTCTTGCGAGTGCTCCGAACAACCTTAATGTTGCAGATACAAAAGAATTGAAACAAGTGGTACCGCTAAAGGTCGAAAGGAGTGCGAGAATGTTAGACTTATTTCGAGAGTTCACAACAAAACGGGAGACATACCTTTAGACTGAGAGGCTCCTTCGTTAGGTCACACGAGAAAACTTGCCCAGGAGTTAGAAAAGAAGTGAATCGGATAAAAGCCTGAAAGAATGGAAAAGCGTAGGCTCGGCTGATGAGTATGCTAAAGCAAGAAGCCCACGCATAAATATCGCAACGGAATAAATGTGCACTGTAGAGAAAGACGTACGATTGTATCGCGCTTCCGACCAGTAATCCCACAAACGCTACCCAAAGGCAACTCGAGGTCTTGTATTTTTTCACCTGTTTGCAATTGATGCACAGACAAACGGCTCTGAAACGAAAGCGGACAGAATGAAGTGAGTTTATACATATCGACAACGGGTGGGCCGAAACAATAAAAAACGTAGTTTCAGCTGCTCGGTCGACAATCGTCAGTTGGAGTGACACACAACTAGTTTTCTTTACTTTTCTTGCTTGGTTCCAATAAATGATATTGCGGTTATCGTTCAGGCCGAGTTATTACATCTCATTCGGTTATGGGTTCTCATACAATGCCCCCCAGATGGAAATGACTTAGGGTCAGTTTGGTGGAACCTGTTGAAAATATCGTCGCACCTGTCATTCATCAGCTGTCCTGATTCCACCTGAAAGTGCGTGTTTCTAACTGCTGGTGAACAGGACTTCCATGAATGTGCAGAAGGGGCACAAATTGAACAGCAGTCCGCTTACCTTAACATCCTGCAATCTGCTCACAATAAGTTTGTCCTGATGAACACAGGTTGCACATTCCAATAGAATTTTCTCGTTGTGAGCGATGAGGTCTTTCCAGTTGGTCTGAGAAAAGATAAAGAGCAGAGGATGAACGATTTGGCTCTACTTGTTGGAAGCTTATCGGACACTTTCGCACGAAATGGAATACTCGTTATCGCGTTTCGAAAATTCTGGAGGTTTGTTGGTCAAACATAGCTTTGGACAAATGTCCAGGTAAGATAAATAGCAGACGCCGAATGACGAGCGACTTGCATATTGAAACGAGCTTGATTATGTAGGATTGTGAGACCCATTGCCGAAACTCATGGCGGTTTCATAATACGCCAGTATCCGTCAATTTGTCCACAGCAAATGCAGTAAAAATGGACCCAGGAAGCCTAGGTGGACGGCAGAGCCGTCCAAAGATGTGCCTCTAGTTGTTTGGCTTGCACATCAAATTTGGTCCACACACCTTCGAATGGCTGAGAAATGGGCAATATCGTTATCAAATATGGATTTGTGTTGAGGAAGATACGGAAAAATGATTAACTAACATTCAAATGTGACAGTAAGTTAGAAGACAATCTACGATGGTCCCCTAGTTACTGAACTAGAATGTGTCGCTAATACCAAACACATCTGGTCTCTAGAAGGAACACGTGAAAAGCCGGCTTATCTTTGGTCAATACTTAATTGAAAAAGTCATTAAAAAGCATGATTACATCGCCTTTTCCCTCGAATGTTCCTCCACAGTTTACTGCATGATCTATGTGTTCAAGTTTTCACAGAAAATTCGCAGTACCACAGCAGAACTTAAAATATGTGGTTGCTTACTTATTGACTTGCAAACATTGAAAATCCGTACTAGTAACAGTACAAGTGCTAAACCAGAATATTTCTGGACTAAGTGATAGGTTAGCTGTAGAGCACTTATCAAAAGCTACATGTACAAGCAAAGCACAAAGAGACATACCCGATCCGGACTGGTTAGGTCAACCGTGATCAATTTGTACATTGGCGCATTCAGGTTGGTCCTCAGAACCAATAGTGGCCCTTCGTTCGTCACGTATTCGTAGACAGCCTCGAATTCATCAACGATTGGAATGAGGTTCAGTTTGCCTATGTGGGTAACAGAAACAAGAGAACTGCTTCTACTCACACTGAGCACGAAAAGAATAAGGCCTACAAGGCAAACTGTAGTGGTTTGTAAACGAGGTCGGAGCTTCCCGAAATACACCCAATTGCACACCAATTTAGTTATGACGGGGGACTGAGCTGAATCCAGATGGACCTCTTGTTTATGGTGGCCTTCCTCAACTGAATGTGCTGCACCAGGCCGCCTCATTCTTCAGTTGGCACGACATTCAAGATAGCGCAGTATACTTTTTCGTTGACAGAACATACATTCAAAGATAAAAAACGACAGATTCAGCTGGATTCAGTCTGCCAGCAAAATCAATTAAATGTGCAAGTGAGTGTATTTCGTGAATTGCATGTAATTTGGGTTCGAGTAAAACATAAGTCACGGATGACCGAGAAGGACTGTGCCCACCTGATGAACTCTCCTAAGGGTGAAACCTGTTATGGGCTGTCGAAGGGCATTCAGTAACCATATAAGTAGCAGATTCCGTCGACAACGAAGTTTGGTAGGTCTGGGAAAGAGAGTACACTCCAGGAAGCCCACGAGGAAAAACTTTCGTCAAAAGCGTACCATCTTCAAAGGCAGAACCGATTAGGGTGAAACAGTGGAAGTAGCAGAATGCGTAGCACATAACTGGATGACATAGTACCAACAAGATGAAGCATCGGTTTCCAATTATCCCAGGGTCTAACGGTATCATAATGAGTCGTCCAGCTGTAGCACCCTTTCAGTGCCTAGTTGCCATGCCAACGGGAGAAGACACGAGGGCTGGGATACTGCCAGGTTGCCCAAGCCTAGACAGGGGAAGTCGAGAGGCAGAGGTCGGGTTCGAACCACGAGCCTTCCGGTCCGTAAGTTGGCGCCTTAACCACTGAGCTATCCCGAGCTCACGGTATCACAATACTAAACATGAAATAGGATGCCTTGAATTCCAGAAAAATGGGCAAGTGAGCCCCGAAATCAGAAACACATATTGTAAACGAGAAAAAGTAAACAAGTCGGACTCGGGGCCTTCCGCCTATCGTACGGGTGATCTACGGGCCAAGCTAGGTTGTCCACCTTAGATTTACGCACTGGAATCCTTATTCGATGGTGCACGCCCATACCCGGTGGATCAGAAACACCGATGAGCTGGTTTTGGCTTTGGTCGCATTGGTTTTCATTGATTACTACATTCTGTAGCTCAAAGAAATTTTTTGAAAAATCCTCACTGGTACATCATATTGTCTTATGATCAAGAATTCAAAAGTGGAGGTAGTTTCCACTTCTTCCAGTAATCATCATCACCATCATCATCAACGACAGCAACATCAGTGTTGACACTGATGCTTCACTGCCGTACAACCATAAAGTTCGTCTAATTTCATATGCATATATATATATATAATTATATATATATATATATATATGCATATGAAATTAGACGAACTTTATGGTTGTACGGCAGTGAAGCATCAGTGTCAACACTGATGTTGCTGTCTTTGATGATGATGATGATGAATCAGACAATCTGGAAAGAAACTGACAGCATGAACGCCACTGACATCGATTAGCCGCCATTTCTTGCAACGTCTCCAGCCAAGCACAGGCGGGGTCACGGGGACCCCATCCTGGAAGGCGTACAACACCAACAACACCCAAACTCTTCGTGATCTCTTTCACGCCTTTCTGCCAAGTCATGCGCTGTCCACCTCGCGGTTTGCGCCATGCTGAAGGAGGCACGGAGAACAACACTCGTCTCGGTAGACGGTGTTTCGGCATGCGTAGCACATGACCGAGCCATCGTAGTCGGTGGTGCTGGATGATTTCCCCAATTGATGTACCTGCAGCACAACCAAATACCCGTTTTCTAATCACCTCGTGACTAACACGCTGACGCCATCCAAAACCAGCCACGCTTCTGAGGCATCGGTGGTCGAAAACCTGGAGACGCCTCACATCATCTGTCCGTAGAGGCCATGTCTCGCACCCATACAACAATACAGCCCTTACTGTAGCCTGGTACACACGACCCTTAAGATCTAGTGAGATGCCTTTTGACGCCACAAGTGACGCAAATTAGCAAACGTGATTCGAGCCTTTGAGATTCTTGCACTGACTTCATCAGACACTTCCGTCAGAGCTAATACAACTACCGAGGTATGTAAAGTTTTCCACAATCTCCAGTGATTCTCCTTGAATTTTAGGGATATGTCCGAGACTGCACGTTCTGAAGCATGACTTTGCACTTTGAAGGTGCAAGGCGCATGCCAAAAGATGGTATGATGGTGGTCAGTCTGTTCAACAGGGCTTGTGCTTCACTTTCGTCTTCAAAGATGAGGGCGATATCATCTGCGTACTCCAGATCGACAAGGCTCTCACCAGCAACGATTTGAACACCGGGGTTTTGAAGACCTTCCAGCGTTCGCCTCATTATTTCATCAATGACGAAGTTGAACAAGAATGGAGAGAGTGGACATCCTTGTCTGACACCACTTTTAGGGAAGCTTTGGAGAGCTCGCCATACACTCTCACCCGCCCAGAAGTATGTGAATATAGGGATCGGATTATGTTTACAAACTTCTGGGCATACCCTGTTGAGCAAGTATATTTAACAGCACTGACCGATCGACAGAATCAAACGCACCCTTGAAGTCAAGGAACACCAAGATTGTGGGTCGTCTGTACATGGCGTTGCTCTAACACCTGACGGAGTGTGAAGATGTGGTCAATGCAGCCTCTACCCGGTCGAAATCCCGCTTGATTCTCACGAGTCAAGGTTTCGCGTGCCATCGTAAGACGACGAAGAATCAATGACGCCAGAAGCCTTGTCACAACAGGAGTCAAACTAACACCTCTGTGGTTGCTACATTCACTGCGAGTACCCTTTTGAAAATGGGCACTACTATCGATTCACCCCAGTTGTCTGGGACGGTCTCTTTCTCCCAGATAGACCCAAATAGTCTAGACAGGCACTGGCTGAGGAGCCCACCGCCATCCTTGAAAAGAGCAGGTGGAAGGTCGTCAGGACCAGCAGCACGATGACGCTTGAGTAGAGAAATACACTCGGACACTTCTGAGACCGAAGGCGACTCCATATTTACGGTCCAGCTTTCTGTTGAAGGCCAGGATTCTGGATTGAGGTAGCAGGTGGCCAGCTGAATTGCTGTTCAAAGTACTGTGCCCAGCGGTCCAGACGTTCTGCTTTGCTGCATATCAGGGAGCCATTTTGGTCTCTGATTATTTCGCTGACAAGAGGTTTTCGAGGACCAGTCGAACGAATCAAATGGAACAGCCTGCGCACATTTCCAGCATTCTTTGCATCTTCCATTTCTTCGGCCTTTCGGGTCCACCAAGCTTCTCGGTCTGCACGGACACTCAGTTTCACTTGGCGTCGGATGATGCGTCGGGTGGAGTTGTGGTGGCGGCCAGGGGGAATCTGTCGCCGGGTCTCCAGCAAAGACACGGTCCTATCAGAGATCCAGTGTTTGAATGAGGTTGGCTGGGTTGTACCGCAAACAGACGTTCCAACCTTGAGTAGCGCTTTGGATATCTTTTCCCAGTGGCCGTTTATATCCGACACCGTACCGTCCGGCAGGCATTCGACGAGCTGGTTTTGATAGTTTCGTTTGACTTCTGGATCCACTAGCTTCTCAATGGCTAAGCGAGGTGTGCGCGTTTTGCGTACACCTGAAAAGCGCAATGAAAAGCAGCAGCGTACAAGTGCATGGTCGGAGTCCACGCTGGTGTTCCAGAAGGAGCGGCAAGCGGTGATCGACCCTCGCCACCGATAACTCACGGCGATGTGGTCTATTTGGGTTCGTCGCTGGTTTGTTGGTGGGCACCACGTTGTCAAGCGATTTCCGCTGTTCCGGAAATTCGTACTGCAAAGGAACAGTCTGTGATCGGCACACATCTGAAGTAAGCGGTCTCCGTTGTCCGTGCGTCTCGTGTCCAAACCAAGACGACCACCCAATCGGGCCTCAGCAGCGCTCAGTCTACCTACCTGGGCGTTCATATCACCAGCAACCACAACGATATCTGAGGTTTTAACCTGCTGTAGAAGGGCACCTAGAGCGTCATAGAAACTGTCCTTGGCAGATTCAGAGCTACAGTCAGTTGGGGCGTAAGCAGACACAATAAACAAGGTGCGATGGACCTCACTTCCTCTAGATTCTCTCACAGATGTTGCCAAACGAACCGCACAGAGGCGACTATCAACGGGTATCCAATCAAGCAGAGACGCTTCCGCTCGTTCGCTCAATACAATACCCACCCCAGCATATCCAGCTGCAGCGGCCTCTGCATCACCAGAGGTGCGCAGCCGGAACCTGGAAGAGAGCGAGGGGGCAGTCAGTTCGATCACGGTACTTGCGTCCTGCGTCCTTGTTTCTGACAGACAACATACATCAATGCTGAGGGAATCCAGCGTACGAGCAAGAGCCACCTGTTGACCTGCTTGCTTCAGTGAACGAACATTAAAGGTGGCTAAGTAGACAGGCTTTCGGGGTTTGAAAACAGACTTCGAAGTGTTTAGGGATGTAACTGAACTCGGACGTACAGAATCTGCAGCTAAGTGTGATGCAGGGCGGGCAAACCGATCAGTCCTAGAGCTGGGACCTGCGGAGGAAGTATTAAAATTGGGGCGGGGGAGGGTAGAAGACGGAAAACGTGAAAGTGTAAGAAGGGAGGCGTCAGCAGTAGCATGTTTTCGCTTACCCGCCCTGCTGTATGCAGCAAGTAAGGCGACCCGGCTGATGGCACCACGCGACGGCCGATGTGGCATGAAAGTACTGTTAGTTGTGAATGTCATGGTTGTACGAGGGCTGGGATACTGCCAGGGCGCCCACACCTAGACAGGACGATTAGGGTCCTCAACCAAAGCCTTTGGCTCAAAAGCCTAACCGCAAGGCAGCGTGTTGGGCTGGAAATGCAAGTACATTACCATTTTTACGGAACACGTCGCCACACATGTTCCAACCCCCAACCTGGAGGGCCAGGAGACTGTGTTCGTCAGACCTCTACCCATGGACCAACCTGATATGAGAGACTCTGTGAGTGTCAGGCGCGCACCCCCCAGTATAGCTCAATGGGTCGCCGAGGTACACAAACCGCCACACCACGGTAAGGTCCAGTCTCTCTCTCTTCCAGTAAACTAAACTAAACTTCTCAGCTGTAACACCCTTTCGGTGCATAGCTGCCATGCCACCCGAAGGAAGCGCGAGGGCTGGGATACTGCCAGGTTGCCCAAGCCTAGACAGGGGAAGTCGAGAGGCAGAGATCGGGTTCGGACCACAGACCTTTCGGACAGTAAATTCGCGCGCTAACCACTCGAGCCATCTCGCCATCTTCCAGTCAACTTTATTTATTCAAAAAATCTGTTTATGAGCGAAAACTGGTTGGAGGACTTCACAACATGCTTAGAAAACATTCAGCCGTGAAAACCTTCCGGTGCGTAGTTGCTATGCGACCCGTAGGGTGCATGAAGGATGGCTTCCCGTACTTAGAAATCGGGAGTGAACTCAGAACCCGGAACTTTCGAAAGCCAAAAGATGGACATCTTGAAGTCTCGAAATTTTGAATAGAGTAAAGCTTTTGACTTCGGCCTACCCCATGGGAATAAATCGCTTTCAGAATGAATCCAATAAGAACTGCGTCACAAAATCTTATTTGCATTCAGAATTTACCTCTTCCCACCCAACCATAAGGGAACGTTTCGTTTCCAGTCCAAGCAGTACTACACGAATACGTTTTTCGGAGTAGTTGACCTGGTGCTCTCGTTACGGTAAACTAAAATTTTCTTTGTGAATTTCAGCTTCTACTCATGCCCACAAGCCCAAGGACGCATCACTCTGCTCCGTTTCACGAAGATATGTTGATGAGGTCACCTCGATTGATGATGAAACGCGTGAAACGAAGGTCCCAGGCACAGCGAACAACCATGTCATTCTTAGATAAGCCTACATTGATACTGTCACTCCCAGAAACTGGCATTAAGAATCCGGTAACCGTGGCGGAATCAACTACTGGCAAGTAGTAGGTAAGGGCTGGTGCAAGCCCTTTACATGGTTAGCTCGCAGTGACATCACCGCATTCTGAAAACCGGAGCACTTTGCTAAGTTCTCTGGTCAAGCAATCCGTACTAACCAGCTAATTGGAACAGCGTGACATCAATCTGTTACTGAACAATCATCATGTGCGTGACGTAGTTCGTTCGGGGAAAAACCTTAAGCCAGCAGAGTGTTAACTGTGTGCGAATTCAGTTTGTTTCGAGATTCGACGTACTAGACGATAAAAAGAACTTTAACCCTCAATAGTAAATAAATGAAAAACAATCTTGATGCGTTCCTATTATGGGATACAACCGACGCTCCACAGAAGAGCATTCTTCCTCCATATGAAAAATACTCTGTACACTTTGAATGGAATAAGTTAAAAGAATGACGCTCAAGTCGTTCTTTTCCGTTAGGTTTTCAAATCCAAAGTTGCTGTTTGAAGCTCCCAAGCAGAACGGTTTTGTTGAAACAGGTAGTGTGAACCTCAAAGGTGAGTTAAAGGACTGACCGACATCACCTTGGGAGAACATTCGAAGCACTCTAGAGGATTTGGATCCTAAGAAAACATCAAGTGAACGCACCCATACTGCACAAAAATCCTATGTACGTCTCACGGTGTCAAACGGAAAGCAATATTAAAGCAATGACTCCATAATGTGAACAAACCAATAAGTATAACATGGTGCATACCTGTTATAGAATAGTTTATGGACGCCAGATCACAGTAGTACAGTAAATTGTTCGGTTCACAGCCATCACGATAGGTGACCAGTAAATAGCGTCCACATACGGAAACCTCGGCTCCTCTGCACAAGAACGGTGTGGGAGGGCAAGGGAATAAACCGAGGTTTACACAATATCTGGAAGTTGTAGAGTGAGCTACTGAGTGTAAGGCAGGTTGCAAACAAGAAGTAGACCTGGTGGAGCTGATAGCTTACAAAAACTCTTTGACACTCCGGAACAGCTGTGTAACAAACTTCCTCCAGTAGCACTCGGATTAACGGTGGATTGAATACAAGCGAGTTATTACGAGCCTTAGAACTCCTAAATGCATCAGCATTATGTGCCGTCGTGTTCATGCATGGGCATTATACTATCCAATTGTCTTTGAGGGAAGAGTCTAATCCGCAAGGCAGGGGAACAAGGTGAGGAGTCACGGACCCAAGATAGACAGTGGATACAGTTACAGTTTATACATCTTTTGTAGGAGGTCAAACATTCAGGGAGCCCAGTGCCCTTTTGTTCTCCAAGAATGCGGTAAGCAAGAGTCTGACAACTCTGTCCATGAAAGGATCATACGCCGGGTGGACAAGACCTTATCAGCAGCGGGTCTTTGAGAGCGATTTGAGAGAACCAGAGACTGGTCGGGCAAGACCAAACCACAGCAACTAGTTCCAGCCACACTGAGGCATTTGGATATATATATATATATATATATATTCGTGTGGTCCTGAAAACTCCTCCTAACTCTCCTACATGACTCTACATGCAAGAGGAGCCACAAAATAAAATGAACGTTTAGCTCTCGTCCCTTTCGGTGTAGAGCTGTCAAGAAACCTAGAAAGGGGCGTGGAGTCCAAGACAACAATTCTTTTGTTAAGGGGCGGGGAAGTCCGTAGAACAGCACCTCCAAAACTTTCTGAATCAGACAGTTTTTCAAATGAAAGATAGCGATGTGACAGTCTTGACTTTTAGCATATTACAAGTGTGGCGTAGTCCGGAAACCAACCGCTAGAAGCTCTAAAGAGCAAAAATCTCCATGTGGTTGTTTGCTAAATAAGTAATTTACACTTCCTCAGGTGAAGTAGGCCTAGGGTAGTTATGCTGACTGATAATGGGTATTTGGAGGTATTTCCACAAAATCTCTCAAGGGGCACCTGCGTCTAGTAACATTTGGGTTCTTCCGATGGATGTCCCTTATTGAGGACGTCTACCGTAAGCTAATGCAACAACCCACTTCATTATCCGGATGCACACACAGATAAAACAAACGCACGACTTACATTAGCCACTTGGGATGGTCCGGTCGTTCGACACACAGTACGTCTTCAGACTGATCTGTCCCGAGTACATGGTACATCAACTTTTGGTCTTGGTTGGAAGTTGTCTCCGTCCCGTCCGCTTTGCCCAAGTGTTCACGGTACATACAGTAAAATACACCTTTTTCATCATGCGTCCATTCAATACCACTAAATTTGACGTGTTTTAGTACGTCTGGTAGTTCTTCACCTGAATCGGTTTTCTTGAACTATATTCAGTGGAACTTAATGAATGGCACAAGAGGGCCCACCTTCAGTTCGGCCCAGTCGGAGCCACCATGACTAAGGCCGTAACACAAGTAACTTCCTTCCTCTGAGAAGCTGTAACTCCTAATGGCTGCCAACCCATCGGCATCGATTTCATTGGGATCGAGAAATACGGAAGCGGTCCCATCTAAGGATTCCAGCTGGAACAGAACACTGAAGAGCGTTGCACATTTAAAGTGCATAGAAAAACCTCTGGTTTTGCAGTCCGCTGTTTCGCCAGTAGTAATAATATCGACCGGATTTGAACGGGCAGGAGAAGCGTTCATAATCCCAAACTTCCTTTAACCTGTAACAACAAAACAGTGATAGCTCCTCCCATGCGGGCTTCATGAGTACCTCTGTTTGAGCTTATCCGTGTACGGACATCTGTCCAAGTACTTTTGAGTGATCTCATTCTGACTTTTTACAAAAGCAATTGTCTCTGCTGAATCAGGATCTTCTAACCATCTGTAAGGGTCTGAGATCTGTGAAAAGATGATGAAGGAAAAGTCAGTAGATGGTGACCAGAATAGTACTAATACTACTAATGTTAAACATAGAGACGCTTTTAACACACGTGCTTGCTGGGTTAAGAAAAAGATAATCGTTCAGCTCTAACAAATTTTCACTGTCAAGCTGTCTGTGACCTGAAGGTAGCAAGAGGGCCGAGCCACTGCCAGGTTGCCTAATCCCAGACAGGAGCAGTTGAGATGCCGCATTTGGGTTCCGGTCAGTAAATTCGCGTCTTAGATGCTGAGCGATTGCGAGCTCTGCTACAATAAGTTGCAGACTGCAATTCAAGTCAACCAGTCAGCTGAATAGTCCACTGAACTCATCCAGCTAAGTCTGAATAATGTGGTTTGTTCCAGAACAGCCAAAGAATACTATATAATTAATACTTATTGGGCTCCCTGGACAAACCTCGGGATATCAATCAAATAAATTTGTGGGGAAAAAGTTGCAATCTGTTGATTTTAAAGGCATATGACCGTCGAATACACGTGTAGGGTTAGTGGATTCGACACCCAATCACTACTTAGAAAACAAAAGCTAGACCCTGGTTAGCGAGAAGACAATCTGTAATCCGAAGATGTTACCGACATATGAGTCAAATGGGAAGTTCACAGAGATTCACAGATAATCATCCATTACAATAATCGTTACTCAAAGAATTTTGTATCGACGGCAAACGAATCACTTCGTGTGAAGAACAATCACATTTAAGTGTTTAGAAACACACGGTGTCGATTGCGTGGTTGATGCGCAGATTAGAACCAGGAAACTGAAAAACTGGACTGTTATCCCACGTGACACTAACCACACTGCCGTACTTTAGGTTCATTAAAAAAGCTTGAAATCGTGTCGATAATGGAAGCCATTTTTAATACTGCATATAAATGAACTACAAAACGAGGAACTCATACTCAGATGCCCAGTGTTTTTAAGCCAATCGGCCTAGTCGACAGCTGTCAACAGAAAAAAAACTGTCCCGGAGTAAGCGGCAGTGAGTGGTCCGGCTGTCTCATGATCTTACTGTTACGTGAATCGCCTAAGCTGAACGACACAATTGGAAAAGGTGTGTTCGGTTGTGCCAGAGAAGCTTTGATCGATGAACGAATCCATCACCAAAAGCACCGGTGGTTTGGTCATGCTGCAAGTGCCAGATCATCGTTCACCAAAAAGTGGTGGTTTCTGGACCAAATTCAGGGTTCTGAAAGCGAGTGCGAAAAGTGTGGATAATCGGTGCAACTCCCCTTCTGAAATGGGGTCCACGTGATCCCTGGCTGTGCATCGTTGGAGACGATGTGGGTAAATTATAGCTGTACTTCAGAAAAGTACCTATTTTAAACACTGATTTTGTGCTACCGATGATGAGGCCTATTAGTATGATTTTGCGTGTGAAAAAGTAGCACGTAGTGATACATTCGAATGCACTTTTTGCCCGCTATGCTAGTCTCTGGGGTCACAAACTTCTGAGATCCATGGGCTCAAATACCCAAAGAACAATAATTACCTGTTGCATCGATAACCTAAACAGAAAACGTCCGTCCAAGCCATAATAGTCCAGTGATGAAGTAGGTACCTCCGACGAACGCCAAACGACTTGATATAACCTATTAAAGCCCAAAATGAACCTAGACAACTTTTTTGTTCTCATTTTCGAGCGGCATGAATTAGGTACCGGTTCGTTCACTTTATCTGTGGTTTGTACGACAAGTATCTATACCCCGTAATTTTACCGCTTAATGTGCTGTACGATGAACCTAGTAGACGTGGCCGTTGGTTTGTTCGGTCAGCTCAGCGACGAAACCAACGACCACCATTACGACCTCAGCTATCAATATTGTCCTCAATTACAAACCCATCATACATGTTGTCAAGGCCGTTCCCGTTTAGTGTAAACATCTGCATCTTATCGGTTCCATCCGCGGTTTACTCTGATGAAGAACCATCGGGAACATACAAAAACAACCGAGTTTTCGTTAATCACGTGCACAATGCACGACAAAGAGCGAAAACAAGATTATAGTTCAGCTGTAATGCCCTTTTGGTGCATAGCTGCCATGCCACGCGAAGGAAGCATGAGGGCTGAGATACTGTCAGATTGCCCAAGCCCAGAAAGGAGTAGTCGAGATGTCGATGTTGGGTTCGAACCACAGACCTTCCGGACAGTAAATTCACTCTCTAAGCATTGAGGCATCTCTAGCTCACACAGTGCAACAGATAAAGCACACACTTTGCCACAATATACATTCCCATCGAGAAGATATTTTGGTCGCCTACAGTGCGTTTCCATTTGGTTAGGGACTCCCGTGCTAGCATCAAACTGTCTAGGGAAGTTGGTTAGACTTTCATGGAGTCACGGCAAATTAGGATGCTGTGAACGGGAGACTCAATTGAGTCCATAGCTTACGAGATTCTCCTTACAAGTGGTGTCGTTTCAATTTGAATGAACTCTGTCCCCAAGGTACCCACTGACCATATTGTGCCAACTTTCGAACCGGTTCACCGACAATAATAGCGCCACTCTGGCCCATACACCAGAATCTCAACTGGGCGACATCAAATATAGTGAATGGTTTGTGGCATCCAAAAGGCGCACGAAAAGATCCATGGTTTCTGACAGCAACACCAGATGAAAACACTGATGCTTCACTGCCGTACGACCATGCCAATCTGAATAAAGCCTTATAATGGAATCAGGAGGGGGAACTAGAGCTGGCCTACCGCAAACATTCCAGGTGCTACATCTCCAACACACAGTCAGACAATCTAAACAGGAACTGACAGCATGAAGGCCACTGAAAAGGCTAGCCACCATATCGTTTGATGTCTCCAGCCACGCACAAGGATGGTCAAATGGACCCCATCTTGGGAGGAAAACAATATCAAGGGATACAAACTTTTCGTAAAAACCTTCATTACATTTTGTCATGTCAAATTCTGTTCGTCTCTGGGGTTCGACCACTCCAAAATAGGCACGGAATACAGCGCTCGTCTCGGCAGGTGGTAACTCGGCACGCGTAATACATGGCCCAGCCACCTTAGTTCGCAGTGCTGGATGTTTCACCTGTTTCTTGATCACCCCACTGAGAATTTGTTGGTTCAATCCCACTCTAGCTACAGTTCTGAGACGTTGATACTCGAAGACCTGAAGATTCCTCAGATCCTCCGCCAAAAGTGGCGTAGTGTCGCAGCCGTACAAAAACAGTCCACACTGTAGTATGAATCGTCACTCGTCCTCTCAGACCCATGAGATGCCCCTTTAATGTCACAAGTGGCATAAATTGGCAAACGCAATTCTGGGCCTCGAGATTGACCCATTCACTTCGTCTTTCACACTACCGTCAGAGCTTATGCTGCTTCCAAGATGTGTATAGTATCTCACAACCTTCAGTGTCACTTCCTGAACCCTTAGAAGCATGTTCAAAGATCGTAAGTCCTGCAGTGCGACTTTGCGCTTAGCGGAAACAAAGTACATGCCGAAGGACTGGATGACCTTTGTCAACTTTTCTAGTATTGCTCGCGCTTCCCGTCCACCTGCAAAAATGAGAGCAATGTCGTCTGCATATCCCAGGTCAACAAGGTTCTCGCTCCGAGTTCTGAGCACCGGGATTTCGGAGACCTTCAAGTGTCCGCCTCACTACTCCACCAACGACGAAATTAAACAGAAAACGGACAGTGAATATCCTTGTCGGGCATCAGTGTTTGTAGAATAGCTTTTGAAGAGCTCCTCATACACTCTCAAGCGCCCATAAGTAAGTAAATACAAACGGTGCACGATATCCACTAACTCCTGGGGAATACCCTGTTGCGCAAGCGCGTTGAGAACAAACATGCCAACGGAGTCGGACGCCTTTTGAAATCAAGGAACACCTACATGCATGCCATTGCTCTAGCACTTGACGGGGTGCGATAGTTCGGAAAGCTCGGTTGCTCCAGGTTGCCAGACAGCTTCAATAAAAAATTATGAATAAATCGTTCAGCTGTAACACCCTTTCGGTGCCTAACTGTCATGCATGTGGGCTGGGATACTGCCAGGTTGCTCAAACCTAGACAGGGGAAGTCGGGAGGCAGAGGTTGGATTCGGACCACGGACCTTCCGGTCAGTAAATTCACGCTCTGACCACTGAGCTATCTCGCTTCAAACACAACTCACAAGTTCTGAACATCCTTCAGGGTTGCCTAATTCCCCAGCATACGTAAACAGGAATCACGCTACCAACACAAGCTCATGAAATGCATCAAGAATAAAGACAGTTAACTTCGCTCATACGATAAACCGAAATTCATGAATTACGATTCAACCTTTTGTTCATATCATTCCCCGGATGGCGACCAGAATCACCCTACGCAGTTCATGGTCGGGTTGAGCCTCATCCCCGTTTGATGCTTTAATCTACCCTCACGTTTTCACTTCACCACTGCACCACATAATACTCTGCGCACTTGGGAAAAAACATAGCTGCAAGCGTAGGTGAGCAGTAGTCAAACACTAGACGGACGATTTGAGAAGTGGTAGTGTCAAGGTTTACGAACTGTGTCCTAACAATGTGAACTGTAAGAAGCCCCGCTTACCTGCTTTCCAAAGTGATCTTCGACAACTAGATCATCTCTCCTGACTACTGGGTACGACATAGCCATTCTGTAAAATGCAGGAATGTGCTAATGGAAAGCAAGCCACAGGGCACTGAAAACTGAAAAGTGCAAAAACGACGCAATAAGTGGAAACAAGCCTTTAGGTAAGAAGTGCCTAGAATCATTTCGCGGGGGAAAATATGACACTTTACAAAAGATGCTGCGCATCACACAAATATTACAGATATATCCCGTTGTTCTTCAGCCTGAACGACTGAGAGGTGGAAAGCACAGGTTTCGTCGATTTCATCACCTCTTACGTAAAGCGCATGATGTGTCCAATTAGTGCACTCACTTATTTGGTACAATCCTCATTTGGACTGTCACAACTGTAGGTCACACGTCAGAAATCTATCATAATATGTATTGCATGGCGAACGCAAGAATGAACAGCTACGTCGAACTAGTAGTAGACAGATAGGCCATCTAATACCTTCCAGTTTGATGCACGGTTAACGTAGAGCTGGCAGCCTCCATCGTTTGTGGTTGCCCCGCTCTAATCCACAAACTCACCAGCCAGCTGAGTACCTCCCTGCGTTTCAGATTGAGTTACATTTTGCTCTTCACGGTTCTTGATTTGATTGCTGGTTTGGTTAGCTATGTAAGCCAATCAAATCATTGTGCTTCGAACCAAAATGTGCAGACACTACATTAGAAAAATTTTTTGGTTCGAATGCCTTTAGAGTTATCTCTCATGGGTTTCTCGAAAGAGCCTCGTGTTTCCGTCCTCCAGTACCAGTGAACCATATGGCCAGGCCCCGTTACCAGCAGCAATAAATATGTACACGAACAGCTCGTCAGGTGTTTGAGGATAAACTTGGACAACTTACATAAACTCGGGAAAACCGGGTGCGAGATCTGTTCCTGAGCGATTGTCACTAAAAACTGAAACTTGGTATCTTCAAAAGGTGAACCCAGTTGGGTTCAGGCAGTCGACTGCAAAAACGAGCGCGCAGCTATCCGGAAACAGGCCGCAAAGTGACATCGGCAACTGTTCAATAAAAAGTCAATTTATCAGCTATTAACCGTGTACCATATGTACACCGGTTCCAGCTGCCACAGTTCAGATCACTGGGAGGTGGGAGAATGTGGGACATAAAGCCAAGCCTTGGAGGCGATGGCAAGTTTGATTAGTTCGGGAATTGGGTAGCAGTGAAGATGATAGCTTCGACGCACGACAGCCAATGACTGCGCGATTGGGTCACCTTTGTCTGTGCCCTAACCATGGGTAAGTTGTCCCGCGGTCCTCATCCAGGGAGGTGGCATTTGACAACCCGACCCAGTCTATTGCTTAGTGTCTTCATACTACATTGCCAGGTCATGCACTGTCAACCTCTTGGTCGCTTCTATTCAGCACAGGGCCGAGCGAAAAGAGCTCTGCGAGGCAGACGACCATCTGCAATGCGGAGTACATGTCCTAACCAGTGTAAACTGTGGGGTGCGAGTAATTCACCTATTGCGGGAGAGTTCCCTTTTCCTAGAACCATCTGGCTTACCTCAGCACTACTAATCCGGTGTTCCCACCAGATTCGACCAATGTTTCGGAGACACCGATGGTGAAACACTGACGTCTTTCGCATGTCCTCTGCGAGTAGGAGCCACACTTATGATCCGTAAAGCAGTATGGATAACACTGCCTCATTGTAAACTCTACCCTTGACATCACGTCGACGTCATAGGTGTCGGAGGGTTGCGAAAGCTGCCCTGGCTTTCCCGATCCGAGAAGTTATCTCGTCTCCAGCCAGTTCACTGGAACTTATACGACGAGATGGCTCAAGTGGTTAGAGCGCGAATTTAATGACCGCAAGGTCCGTGGTTCGAAACCGACCTCTGCCTCTGCCTCTCGACTTCCCCTGTCTAGGCTTGGGCAACCTGACATTATCCCAGCCCTCGTGCTTCCTTCGGGTGGCGTGGCAGCTAGGCACCGAAAGGGTATTACAGCTGAACAGTTTATACGACTATCCAGGTAAACAAATTCATCTACCACGTCCATTGGCCCCTCCGCAAGCACGAGGTTTCCGTTTGGTCTCACTCAGTCTTGTGCCAGCAATTTACATATCGCAGGTGTGAAGCGCATACCAAACCGTGGGACAGTTATCTAGGTTATTTAAAAGGGTTTGCATTTTTGAAGGATCTGAACCAAGGGTGGCAATATCGCCCACATACTCAGTGTCTGTGAGGGAACGTCCCAGGAGCATTTCGACCTGAGGTTTCACAGTCAGGCAGAGAAGTTTCAAGCAGCACCTCAATAACAAGATTGAAGAGGAAAGGTGAGAGAGGACAACCCTGTCTTACACCACTGGACGTGGTGAACTCAGGTAAAAGCTTGCAGTATACCCGTGCGCGCCCATAAGAGTTCGCATACAGTGCCCTCATAAGGGATAGAAATTTGGAAGGGACCACCAGACACCGCCAAAGTTTCTCATGATCGACAGCGTCGAAAGCTCGCAGATAAAGATAAACGACCAACGTAGGAAGTTTGAATGAGTGGCACTGTTCAAGAGACTGTCTCAAGGTAAAGATATGGTGAATGCATCCTCGGCCAGGACGAAAACCACCTTGATTCACACGAATTCGTCTCTCCCGATAATCGACCAACCTGTGCAAAATAATGCCAGGGTACCTTATATGTGATGGATACCAGGCTGATACCAAGAGGATTTTCGCATGACTTTCTTGCGCCCTCTCTGAAGACTGGGATGACGGTGGAGGAGCTCCATTCCACTGGTATTCTGTTCCCGTTCCAAATCTTCTGCAGTATGGTCGTAAAACCGTTCACTAGGGCCTCGCCACCTTCTTTAAAGAGGGTGGGGTGCAGGCCATCCGCGCCAGGTGCCTTATCACGCTTCAGGATTGATATCTCACGCTGGATTTCAATTGCTGACGGCGGGCTGGCGTCGATGTTCTATTCAGACCCGCTGGGTTCTTCCATTTGTTGTGTTGAAGGAGACAAGGCGAAATATTCTTGGAAGTGCTCCGCCTATCGCTCAAGAAGACGACTGAGAGAGTGAATTACCGTCCCGTCTTTTTCGCATTTCATTTCACTGCCACTTATTTTCTTTAATTGGTTGATCGAATCAGCTGGAATGAGGAGCAGCGAAAGCCTTCTCCATCTCCCGGGCCTCCAAGATCCACCAGCGTTGTCATTCTTCAGGCTCCTGATTACCCAGTGTTTGGGAGATGTGCGTCATCAACACATCACCATCCATCACAGTCGCTCGTTGATGGTATGGCATGTTATGGGGATGGAGCTCATATGAACCACTTCTCTGCCTCAAATACAATTTAGACCGAAGCAGACAGATCATCCGTTCTAAGCTCCTTAATTGTTCCAGACCAGGGGGTACTTCGACAAATGGATGCACTGTAGTCGTTCGCCGCAGTTCTGCTGGACACTAAGGTCAACGTGCCACACGAAACCAATGAGAGTGCATGCCCCCCGTGTACCGGCGAAGAAAAAGGTCAAGAGGAGATCCATCGGGACAAACAAACAGTGTTCCGAGCATATCGATGGTCTCCTGTATAAGGGAATAGTTCCGAAGGTGAACGGTTCTACTAGTTCAAAGGTCAACAGTTGGTCTACGTGGAATCAAAACCACATCAATGTGAACATTTCCAACGTACCTCTGAGACCATCGTGTAGCTGGTTGTTGGATGTATTCTTCTCTGTCAACTCAAGTTGACAGCAGACAAAGTTCTGTAGAAGTTAACCGGACTAAGTCCCAACAAATCACCGGGCTTGGACAGCAATCCTGTCTTTGCGAAAATGCGCTGCCGTACTAGCTGGGCCACTGGCATCAGTCCATAAACCCCCGTACGCCGAGGGTGTACTTCTCCTACTACTTGGAGGGGGCCATAACGATCACCACCGTCTGGGACGGTGGTGAAGGGACCGACCAGTGCAACTACCGTCCGAAAAAAGGAAAGCCTTAATCTAACGCACAATTCCCCCTTGAATCCCATAAGACTCGAGTGTGTGGTCAAGGAGGTCGTTTTTCGGTAGTGTATTATGTAATATATAGCACCATTTTGTTTCTCCTCACGAGGCTCACTATCCTGGCCTGTTTTCGTATGTTCAACTGGCGGATTTCTTATTCACGGTGGTCCCGCATCCTACGAAATACCAGCTCGTCTTCTGAGTCTGCTGTAGTTATCTTTCTCAAGAATAGTTTGCACCTCATTCCCAGAAGACATCGGATCGTTTTGGACAGCTTGTGGTTCGGTTGACTGCGCGCCGGCTCCTCTGGAGCGAACGCTGCATCGGCTTCGTGGATCTTCTGGACATTGGTCCTGTACATCTCCTCCAGTGAAGCTGGCCCTAGTTTAAGCTGCTTAATATGCTTTTCCGAGAAGTCTGCGCTGCAGGAGTTTAGGTTATTAAATTAACTATTAGTCGTTCAGTTGTACCACCCTATAGGTACCTAGCTGCCATGCCATCCGAAGGAAGCACGAGGGCTGAGATACCGTCAGGTTGCCCAAGCCTAGACAAGAGTAGTCGAAATACCAAAGTGGGGTTCGAACCACAGACATTCCGGTCAGTAAGTCTGTGCCTTAACCACTGAGCTATCGCTAGTCTCGACTCCGCGTTGGAAGTCCCAAGTCAAAAGTCAAAAGTCAGCAGAGTAGTTACCCGACCCCATGGGGCGAGATGGCTTAGTGCTTAGAGAACGAATTTACTGACCAGAAGGTCCGTGGTTCGAACCCGACCTCTGCCTCTGCCTCTCGACTTCCCCTGTCTAGGCTTGGGCAACCTGGCAGTACCTCAGCCCTCGTGCTTCCCCCGGGTGGCATGGCAGCTAGGCACCGGAAGGGTGCTACAGATGAACGAACGAACGATAACCCGATCCATCAGGGATGGTAGTAAGCCTGTGCTATATCTGGTGGAAGCGCCACACACACGCAAGCGCACAGTTGAACGATTTTGGCGTCAACGCAAAATGTCCCCTAGACCCGACATGCTGGGAATCCTTCGAGAAAGGCTTGAGAACACTGATCACCTACCAGCAAGACGCGTAAAGTGGTGGCCGCAGGACAGTCGTTTGAGGGTATATAAGAGGGACAGGTTGTCTTCCGACGGAATTGAGGGGCAGTGGTTGACAACAACGAGAAGCGAGTCGGCCCCACAAAGAACAATTTGAATTAAGAGTGGACAAAAAGAGTGCAGGAGTGGTATCGGAGAGGAGAATCCGCAAGGGCCGCGTTTAAGCATACAGCAACTACACCTGCCCTCCCACGTTTCGAGATATCCCGGAGAATGGAGTAACTGTCTATTGAGATCTCAGCATCAGACGCCTGGGGAGCCAGTTTTCTGTAAGTGCGATTACTGACAGTCGTCCATGGCAAGCCGACGGTTGAATATCGGAGAGCTTGTTGAAAAGCCTGAGGCAGCTTTTGTACAAGCACTTAGACATTTCTACCGCCTCCGAAGGTGAGGGGTAGAGAAATGTGCTAACAGTCAGCAGATTTGATAATTCTACATCGGGTTTGGTTGTAAGGCTTGGAAGGGGCCTCTGAGGCACACTCGTTTGCTTCCTGTTCTGATGATTCCACTGCCTCCTGTATATCCGTGGGGATGGGTGGAATCGGTTCTACCGAATCCGGGTTACGCCGATCTCCCTTTTCTGAGGGCTTAACGTTGTCGCACTTGTGGTCTTGGATGTCCATCTCAGGAATGATAACTGCATTCACAATCAATCTGGTTGCTTTTGCCAGAATGGAGCTGGAGGCTGGTAGTTTTGTATTTTAAGGTTCTCTGACGACTGTCTTCAGTAGAACTGCCTCATAAAGTAAAAGCATCGAGGCCCGCCTGAATGACCTGGGGTTGTGGAACATCCGTAGCGACCCCCAGTTTTCTCGTTTCTAGATGGCGATCCTTGTATATACGCTTCATCTTTCGGAAGAATTTTTCGCATACTTATAGGCCATCCCAGTGTTCTCCGTACCACAACTAGAGAGGAAAGTGACAAGGCCGAAAGTTCGTTTGCCTCCTTTCCGCCTAATCACACCGCGTAGAGAGGTTCATCATTTTTGTAACAGCGCCATGAAGTGGCGATTTTTGTCACTTTTTGGTGTGGTCGTTCTGAGAAACGAGCCGAAAATGATCATCCTTTACTGCACCATGGGCCTGTCCACTAGCGACGCCGAGGCCGTCCTGACTACCGCGTCAAAGACCTGGATTGCCTCCTTAGAAGCCGACGGGCCCGGGGTAGAAAGCGTTGGGTACTTGTCCAGACAGGAAAGTTTGTTGATGGCTTTCATTCAGGCTGCTACGTTGTTTGTGTTTGCATCCTCCAAAAACTTCGAATAATGTTTTTCCTCGAGTGCCCCGATTAAGATGGATCATCCTTCAGCATAAAAGTGAGGGGTCGGTTCCATTATCGACAGGTGTCTTGTTGTTTGTAGAATGCACAGCACGCCCACGGAGGAGCAGCTGGCGCAGATAAATAGGCCTGGATCGTTTGATAGTATCTATCTGTCAACCTGCAAACCCGTACACTTGAAATGCCAGGAGGCTTGGTAGGCTTGACATTGCACCCGACATTTTGCATTCGATGGACATCCGTCCCATCCCCATCGGTAGGGGCTGGGCAATAGTTTTAGCGGAGGGCAGCCTGTCATAATTTGGCCCATGTTTGCGAACACGTTGCTGCGTAGCAAAAATAGAGTGCAAACTGCCAATAATTTTCGCATATATGTTATACTTGAGTACCATGAGCCGAAACCCAGGGCATGTGTCAACTCTGTAACCAGGTCAGACTGAAAGATTTCGTCAACAAACTGTAGTATGCACGCGATGGAAGCACCGGGGAAGCAGTGGTTATCCGAAGGCAGGTGTTCACGAGAGTTGCTGTGGATGGAAAACAGAAAGAAAGCCCATGAGCCGAAACCCAGTAAGCACATATAAATCAATCAAACACTGCATACTACAAAAACTGCACAGGCGGAAAACGAAACCAGGTCTGAACATGCCGCGTAGTCAAAGGCCCCTGTGATCTGAACCGGCCAGAGATTTCAAGGCCATGTCATTACCCTACACAAGCCAACGTGGAGTTATAATTATTCGTTCTTAGCCTGGATCTCTGCGAAATGCCTCGTGCTGATAAAATTGTAGTTTCTGCCATCTCACTTACCGTGGGATCGGTAGCACTGACTGCTATTGTGCACAAGCATTGCAGGTCTTGCTAGAGGATGCAGTCACTGATTCACGGATTGATACACAGGATCGAGGCTTTCGCCCAGATTTCCCGGGTCGCTTTTGTTCTTGTCGTTCAGCGGCTGTCGTTCACCTGAAAGGTACAAGTGAAAAAGGGTGTAGCACTGCCCTCTAAGTTCTCAGCGTGGGGCAGTATGCTTGCCAGCGTGAGGACTCGCGTAAATAAGTGTCTAATAGTGTTTTGAACTGAGTTCCAGAGGGAGCGTGGACAACCGTCTCAGGAAGGTTATTCCACGCAGCAACTACCCGAAATGAGAAAAATGTTTGCCTAATGAAGGTGTGCGCTCTGAGCTTAAAATTCTTCTTACCATGTTTCCGCCGTGTGTTTGCTGGGTCAACGGTGAAAAACCTGTTGGCCAAGCCTTGTTCAAACAGGGCGTAAGTAAGAATTAAGTCCCCTCGGAGGCGACGATACTCCAGGGAAAGAGGTCGAGCACCGCGAGACGCGTTTCGTAGTCCATGGACTTGAGGCCGGCAACCATTTTCGTAGCAGCTCGCTGGACACGCTCAATGAGGATTACGTCTTTCGTGCGTCCTGAGTAGACCAACCGGGTTGGTATATTCAAGGAGCGGTCTGACATAGGTCCCATAGAGTATTTGGAAGTCCGTGCGAGTAATACGAGAGAAGGTACGCCGTATCATCCGTAGAATAGCGAATGCCTTCTGAGCCGTTTTCTCAAGGTGCAGTGAGAAGGACAGGTTTGGAGAGAGCCAGATACCCAAATCCTTTTTGGCATCTATCCTCGTGATGTCTTCTGGTCCTTTCTCACTATGCACGGCAAGAGTTCGCTGAGTCTCCTCCAAATGGCATATGGACGCACTTCTCGTCATTCAGAGGAAGGTGCCAGTCCAACGACCACTGCTTTGCGGCGTCTACATCCATTTGGAGGGCACTGGCATTGGAACTCCACGATTTCAAGTGATCCGCAAAAAGTAGACATGAAGTTGCAAGAACATCTGGAAGGTCATTGCCGTATATCGGAAGCCGCAGTGGTCCCAAAACGGAGAAGTAGAAGTAGCAGTAGAAGTGGGGACCATTTTTGTATCGCCCAGTATTTCGACATTTGAAATTTCTCACTTTTCTCTTGTCCCTATTTGTAATCCACGCTCCACTTTTGTGCTTTGTGCGTGTATTTGAACTGGCGTTTGTCCTCAATACTTCACCAATTCGTCCTCGCGGTCATCCAGCCATTTTGTGGATGACTTTATGCACTTGTGACTGTCTCACGTAGGGGGCTCATTGCTCATGTGGTTCTTACTCCCATAGTCCAAGTGGACCATTTGTTGCGAACGAGTATCTACTGTCTAAGCTTGTATATTTTGTGAATAATACCTTATAGAATCCCACCTCCGGTTTTGTTTTGCCTTCCCGAAGGCTTTGGTATTACGCGTCACTCGGAGATACCGTTTGCCGTTACAATATGTGATTTACGTTGGTCACAGCGTCCAATGATTTCACCCGAATTATCTGTTTGGTTCTTTACCAAGTCACAGGACCTTTATGACTTTATGGTGGAACAGTATGGACGTCGTCAAAACAAATTTAATGGATAAAAGCAGGCCACGTTTGACCGTTCTCAAGGTGGCAATGACTATTTCCGTTGACATTTTGCCATCTAAATTTTACATGACTATGATTAAGAGGCCTAGAGTCAAACCGGCTTTACTGTCCTGACTTAAACGTAAGGTGTGTT